>JAVYIG010016094.1:0-32725 GCA_035222895.1 Strongylocentrotus droebachiensis | reverse complement strand
CTTTTCAGTGTCGGCGAGGCGATCGACCGGACCCAAGTAATCGCATAAGCGACTAGCCAGGCACAGAGAGCTGTTGTTAGTGGAACTGAACATTTCGTCAGATTTGTAGTTCCTGGTTGGTGGGTGAACATATTTAGAAATAGTATTGTATGTAATACGTTGTAAACACAATCTTTATTGTGTCGATTTAGTGAAGAGCTAAAGGCCAAAGCCAAGGCTGGAAGTGGAACCCACTCTCAGTCCTCCGAAGTTACACGAGCTAGTCAGCCACATCTCGAGTTTCTTCACCTGACTGCACGGCCTAGTATAACGAGTTACGGGGGTTTCGTCGGGGAAGGTGGATCGTGAAATCTTTTCAGACAGCCGGGCCTCGCAAAGATGGCGACAGCAGAATTCGTGACGGGCCCAGGAACACAGTCAGCTTCGCTTTCATTAGTTCCATCTATCCATTCAATTGTCGGACAACCTATCATAGATATTAACGGTCTAAACGGAGACACTTGTGATTCTAGGAAAAGACCATTAGAAGCAGAATTAGACGGAGGCATGGCTACGAAGAGGACAAATCTTGGCTCCGGCCCCGGAGGACCAATCGGTAAGCATGCGCGATTTCACGTCCTTTTCACATATTCGTGACAAAGTCAATTCGACATTCAGTTGATACCACCAAATGAATCATGATAACCTGATAACAGTATTTCAACAATTTGATTTCCTGTAGCACACATGGATATTTAGATCAGATTAAGAAGTAACACATAATAATCAGGAAGAGGGTAGATCTAGACCCTATCCCTATGCAAATTTGTCTGGCAAAAACAGTTCAACAATTAACAGGGGTAAGAAAACACAAAATGATAAACAAAACGTTATAAATACGATATATTCAGCTTTGCTTTAGTTGTAACTTGTATTAATTGTCACATATAGAATTATAATAACCATTCAAGTAAATCCTGTGACAAGATTTAGAAATCCTTTAGATCTAGGCCTAAAGCTTTATGGTAATAATGGCAGTGACTTCATACAATCAGCAGCAGCTAATCAACTATTAAAGTCCCAGTCCATATATACAAATTTACTTGATAGTCGATATATTAATATTTTGCTCCAGAAAAGATGGAAATTAAACACTAACATTATGTATGTGACTTTGTTGTAACTTGTTATCTCTCTACTAAATCTATAAAGGAGGTGTTGATAGACATGGTCACATTCAGCATGTTTACTGTTAAGGGGTGGGGCAGGAGTTTGGTAGGGTAGATTGACCCCCCCCCCCCCCCCTCCCCCTATTTACAAAAAAAATCATTGAATACAGAATATTCTATCCTATGGAGCAGGCCTAGCTAAGCAAAGGTTATATGCTGTAAAATTGGATAAATTAGTTTGAAAATGTCGAGTGAATGCTACTTTGAGTTCCTATCTGAATATATCACAATAAGAAATGATACAGCATTTATATATCACAAACTTCCTCATTTTTTTCTGTATGCATTTTAAACCAAAAGCAAACAATCAAGTGTATTCATACAAATCAATCAAGGCCTGAATAAGGACTTTTTATATGATTTTTGGCAGTTACTGAATAATGCATTGTTTATTGAAAGAGCATGCATGAGAAAAAGAGCAAACAAGACTGCAAGGCTGCAAAATTTGCAAAATTTTATTTACTCCATGATGATTCATTACATACGTGTCTGTGTTTTTTAAAATATCTACTGCCAGAAGATATGCTAATCTTGTCTCTTTCTCTAGCCAAATTAGAAGACAGTTGCAAGTCAGTTATTTTGGCAATCACTTTTACATATTATGGATGTATACAACTATAAAATCTGAATTTCTTCTAGTGACGCCTGTATTTGTTGTGATCGATATTGTAGATTCTTTATGCCTGTAGAGATTTTATTGTCCCATGAATAATTTATAAGTGCATGCTGAAAACAATGATGAATTCATTGTTGCTCCTAATTTTACTTGTAAGTTGCGATAATACACAACACACAACACACAACATTTTCCTATATTCATTGTATGCACACATATGATCATTAATGAGCACCCCTTCCCCCCCCCCCCCCCCCCGCAAAAAAAAAACCAACATCAATAAATAAAATAATGATATATAAAGGTTTATAAGGCAGTTCAACCCTTCACCATGGCTGTGAGAGTTCACAGGGTTAGCACATGCTGAGAGTAGAACGTGTTAGGATTAACAACTAACCCGTCTAGTCTATTACCTTTCACAGTTATATAGAATGCAGCAGGTTGTTTTACTGTTGCTTTCATCCAAAGCTACTGAGCAGGGCTCAACCGCAATTGCGTGTATGGGAAAATCAATACAAGGCAGTTTGGTAGTGTGCAACAATATTGATGTCTTCACAATGACCTTTTTATCCCCTATGGAGAGGGAACAATAGGAATCCATAATCTCTGTTGTCTGCTCACAATAACTGTGATTATACTATGATGACTCGAGTTTGGTGGAATTTCATTGTTAATTCAAGATGCCTCTCCTTATTGATCCAAAAAAGAGACTCGACAAGAGCTCTAGCTACAAATCAGTTTGCAGCTTTGCATATTGGCTAACACTTGAAGCTTGAACTATAACCTACAAAATGTACATGTAGCCAGGCCTACAATGACTCTTTTAACGGGTAGTGGTACTTAGTGTAGTTTTTTTAATGATTTTGTTGAGGTACAAGCTTAAATACATTTGGGCCTGTAGTGCAGCATACATGTGACATGTTTGAATCTCTCGTTCTGCATTTCGTATATTAATTTAGTTCTACCTACATGATACATGTACATTAGATGTATCTCCCCCCTTCAGTATGTTTGCTATCTTCTCTGTCTCCTTTTAAGTCTCTCCGACCCTCTCGAGTCTTCATTCTTCTCTCTTACTGTTTCTTCACGCTCTGGTCTCTTCCCTAGCCAATTTTTATTGATGTCAACTATGATGCAGATTCTCCATATTTTTTACAGTCAAAGATTGCTGATACAGACATCGTATAATATGCTTGCATGATATTTACTTTCCAGTATTTAGGAGGCAGAACCCAAGGGTCTTGGTTGAAGGTTGAATGATGACTTACAGCTGAACTATGGGAGAAAAAGAGAAGGAAATTTCAAGTCATGGTGGCATGCCAGCCATCGGAAATCATTCCAAAAACAGGAAGCACATTTGTAGGAGACCATGATGTGAATCTGTAGTATTTACTGTGCCATTGCTTTCTCAAACTCAACATCAACACAAGTTGGATAGTTTCTATGGAGGAAATAAGATTTTATCTTAAACTATATCACTTTAGAGAACTGAATTTCGACAAGAAATTTGGAGCCATTTCAAGATTATTACAGCTGTTTATATGATTTCGCTCTAAACTTTCTGTAGGTTTTATTATTGCATGTTCACATTACTGTAAGTTTCCTAGGCTCCACATAATCTGCAGCATCGATCTGGATTAGGGGAGGAGGAGGAGGAGGAGGAGGGGGTGGGGGAAGAAGAGAAGAACTAGAAAAAAGTCCATGTGCCTTTTGTTTTGTTATTTCCAATAGACCTGTTTACTTGTTTTACAATATTTCGACTAACCCTAACCCTTGGTTGTCATTTCAACCTGCTATGAATAATGGAATCTTAATTGATTGAATCCACATTGCATTCATTAGCTGTTGCTTTTGGGGGCAAGCCTACACTTGCAAGCTATTTAGTTGTCAAGAGGAACTTTTGTTCAAAAATTATGCATAAACTTAGTAAACAGGTCCATTATTGTATAATCCATTTTGCTACATGAGCATGCTAAGGGATCAGGCTTGTCCATATGAAATGTGAATGAATATTTCATCCATATGCTACAATGCTTATTGGAGCCTGTCCACATGTATGATATGTGGGTATACTTGTTGCATGCTAAGGGATACAAGTTACTTTCTGTGGAGAGGTATTATGGTGGAAATTCAATATGTTTTTCATCGACACATGCAACCATATGGGATCCTGATACATGTATCAAGATCTAAATACAGAACCAGGGTGTGTAGTTAGTAAATGATTCATTACTACATACATCTGTATGCACTGTATACCACAATGCTAAACATGTACAGTATATGATGAGAGCGTCATGAGGTTACATAGCCAGGTTGTGTAAACGGTAAAGCTTCCAGGGCCAGGCTATAAAATTATGCTGGTACATTTTGGCACCTATGGAATAAATTCAAAGTCAGCAATCTCCCTCCCTCCAAGCTGGTTAATGATTATCCAAGATGGCTATGAAAGAGGAACTATGGACCAAATTGTTATTTGTATAAAAGATAAGCCACATGTTGTGCACTGTATAAAATCTTAAGCTCCAAATAAGTAAGTCCATGTTTGTTTGTGATAAAACAGGGGGAGAAGAAAAAATACATTAGTCCCTCGTAAGATAACATTATATTTAATATGAGTAACACTAACAGAGTCTAGAAGTGTAATTCCACTGTTCAGAACCAAAATGGTGTTTACTTTGTGATACAGTACAATGTATATGAGTTAATGACCTTCTGGCTCCAAAGAGACAAATTATTCATTGACAATCTAGATTGAGATAGAGGTGCTGATTAATACTAGTTTGTCATTAACTGGAAAATATGGGAAGCAAATTGATTTCCTTTCTGTCCACACAGCCATGCAGCGCAGCCATATCAATTAATTGATGTTTGCGCATGCCAGTCAATAATGGTTGGTTCCAGTGCAATGGCCTAGTTAAAAGGGGCGTGTTGTTCAGATTGTGAAAATCTAGCCACTACAAGGCGCTAGGAAAATTCATTGAGTGCAGATGTTTCTGTGAACATCTATTTAAAAAAGGAAAGAAAAAAACATGTTTCCGTTAAAACACTAAAAGGATAGGTTTAATGATTCTGGAGTCATGTGATATTTTCATTAGGCAGTCATGTTTCTTTTTGGCAAACAGATATATGCAATGTAATTTATTTGAGAAACATGTATTTTATAAATATGCCATATATATGGTTATATGTACCCTCTGGACTGTAGGAGGCAAAGCCACATTATATGGATAATATTGGCTCTAATATTCTTAGGGATTATCTGATAATGTGCCAAATTGCACAATATCCAATCCAATAGAGAAATATCTTGCTTTGCTGTAGGTGATTCTTTATAAAGGATTCATGTACCGGTAGTTCTAAAAATATCTCATTTCTCGTACAAGGCTGTCTATATCTTCAAAGGCTGTCTATCTTCAAATCTACTTGTAAGTTGTATGAACATACAAACTTGTTGGATATTCAAGTTTATATCAACATTTTTTTAAATTAAATTCTTTTTTAGTTTTTATAAAAGCCAAAGTGGATGAAGATGTTGACGAAAAAATAAATAAAAATACTGGCCAAGTGGCCACACTTCATGAAATACTCCAGTCTTACAGCCAAAACATTGTGTACATGTAGCTATTGACGCTTTCTTTGGAAGACCAAGGAGGTGCTGGTACCTCCTTGGGAAGACAAAGAAAACACTGAATATAGGGTGTACCTTCCCGAACTCAAGAGAGCGGAAGTTTCTCAGTTTTTGTCTCCAAGCCAATCTTGATCATTGCCTATGTCGTTTATTTATTCTGGCTGTGTTGCCTCCTGGATGTAGGTTGATTCAATTTTGTGTACTTTTATTGGAGCGCTGGGAGAGCTACTACGTCTTCTCAGTCTGTCTCAGTGTGAACAATTATTGCATTTCCACAGGTCTTCCTGCCCCAGCCACCCCCCCCCCCCACACACACCCACCCCTTCATACATATTAAGATTGCTCTTGCATTCTATTTAAATACTGGATACAAGATTAAAAGTGTTAGAGCACCTGTGTACAGTGTACATGTAGTCCATGTTGAATTTTATTGGAGTTAATCAGAGTCACTTCACTCATTGCTTTGTTTGGTCAAAATCTTTTAAAGATATTCATAATTAATCTATAGAATTATCTTTTTTGTAAGGATAATAACCCTTTACAAGATTAAAAAGATGATATGTTTCTTCAATTCTTAAGTTTGAGGATGCATAATCTTCATTGGAAATATACCTATTCAAAGTATTCAGTATACAATTATGATGCTGAATATGAATTCATAGAAAGGTTTTAATAAGTAGCACAACATACATAGTAAAGGCAGCTTTCTATTGTATTACAGTGAACTTTGGAATCTAGAAGCCACTTCAATGATGTATGAAGTACTGTCTGCATAGAAGAAAACCACCATTGTTGAAATTGTAAAGAGCTTCAATATTTTCTATTGGCACTTCTTCCTTTTACTTCTATTGTCATCGTGAAATGAGGTGAAAAGATTCAACTGAGACTCAATGGGTCAATGCAACGTGGGTGAATAACCCGTCAAAATAACTTTGAAGTTGTTGATTCCTCTGCACAGTCTGCTGGCCATTGGATTAGCTTGTGTTGAAGGAAATTATATACTGCTTGAAAGCTGCTCTGTTGAAATACTTCATATTTTTATTTCAGTTTATGAAGAAATTTATTCATGACTTACAAATCCTGACAATGCAATTTTGTAGATCTCGACCAGTGGAATCATATTCCAGCATATTCGTAGCCATTGATCAATTCAATGTATTTAAATGGGTGCAAAATGAGGTGTTTTTCTGCAAATCGACCTGCACATTCCTGAGGGCCACCCAAATGTACTTGCATACATTACCCTTTAGAGCGTGTAGTAGTGTAGTATGTACCTAGTCCCATGCATGTTGGGTGAAAGAAACGGAGGATCAACAGAGTGCATGCCTAGCTCTGTCATGAGTTCCCATGGGGATTGAGTTTCAAGATCTTGATGATCTGGACTAGACCCACAAGTACCTCATGTAGAGAACATACATGTATAAACATGTACATGAACTTGCTCAAGCAAGAACCGTGAAGGTAGGGGTATTTATGTGGCATTATGAGATCATGCCAAGTCATAGATGTTTATGTTTACATGAATTCTACATGTATTTATGTCAGGGAACATTAAAGGCAAATAATCGAGGAGGGGGGGGGGGGGGGGGGGAGTACATGTACATTGTAGGTGGAATTAAACAATGGCTCCCTTTGCTATTGCTAATATTAGAAGAAAGGAAAGATATGCTGGCTTATTCAGAATTATTCAGCAATTACAAGCCAATTGTTAATTGCATTTTGTTGTGGTTGTTTGACAGGCATCTATTATTAAGAGGGAATTATTTCATGTAATTGTAGTTCTGACTGATTTATTCAGAATATACCTGGCAGTAGAAGTGCTGATTTGGGCTTTGTCTATGCATGAAAACATTGAATGTTGTATTTAGTTTAAAACTGTAATATTTCCCCTTCTTTTATGAAAAATGATGAGGAACATGCACACACGTTTCTAAATATGTTCAACCCTCTTCTACCTCCTTACAATTCTAGTGATGGATAGGTGAGTGTCTTTACCCTAGCTCCATCCATCGCTAGCTAGCTCTCTCACCATATCAATCACCAATCCTTTCTGGCTCTGCATCATTCATCTTTATCTGAAGGTGACCTCAACATATGTTTTTACCCACCGGGGGCCCAGAGAATAGGTGGAAGCTCATTCCTTCAGCTCCGTGAAAATAAACTTTTGTCTTCAGTATACATGATGAATGACCCAACAGCCTGCAATCATAAAATCTTGCACTCCTCTTTTGTTTATCTGAAATTCAGGAGGTGACAGTCAAACTTGAATATATCTATTCTGTAGAATCCATCCTAAAAAATTAGGCTGGATTTCAAGTGGAATCATTCCCCCCCACCCTTCACTGGCACATGTATCTTTTTCTCAATGAAAATGAGTTTAACCAAGTCTGGTGTATGAAGACTATCATCTGCTGGAAGACAAAAGGGCATTAATTAGTTAAAAGTACATAAGTTAATGCCCGTCTACAATGTTGTTTTCACCCAAGCACAAAGTCTGAATATTGTCTCCAGTTGTACATTCTCACTCTTATTTAGTAAGATGGAGATGAAGAGGAATGGTTTAAATGTACATTGTACTATCCTCTCTATTAAAAAGACATTCTCAATATCGTTCATTGGATGGTGGAAATGTACTATTACAAGACATTCCCAATACCATTCATTACATAGTGAAAATGTATTATTACGATTGGCATGAATTCCCGGATCGACTCCACCACTGAGAAGACTTAACAAAGAAGCATTACCCATGAACGTGAATCAAGAAACGTGATGGAGAAATGAATAGTCTGTTTCATCCATTACGTGGAAGATGCTATCCTCCATTTGCTGTATGTCTCTGTTAGGTGTTTGAACAGCGCTCCAGCCAGGACTGATTCCACCCACACATGCTTGGTCAATAAGCCGTGTCTGGCAATGGCATCACGTGGAACGCGGGAAGCCTGGCTCTCTCTCGCACCACGATGGCGGTGGTGTTCCTCGTCAAATCACAGCCATGCATATTTAATTAAATGGGCAAGGCAACCCAATTCCTCATCGGGAATGGGGGATCAGTAGCATGCATGTGACTTTATCTCTTAATTAGAAAGAGTTGACGGCAACATCAGCATCATGTATCATACCTGTAGCAGAGAGAGAATATGGTATCAACAATACATGTTCATTTAAATTGATGAATCAAATGCAAATGTGATGCACAAAGCTCCCGGTTTCATGTCATTAAGTTATGGAAATTCTTAAATTTCTGGGGAAATTGTGTAATTAGTCTTTGAAAATGATTTGATTATTGAGATTTAAATTTTAGTAGGTGACACCAATGTGCAGATCAGATGACAGAATTGACAGTCAATATAAAATTATTACCAACTTGCTTTTTCATGTACATATAGTTGTAGAAAGAATATTATTATACAGATTATTTAAATCTCGTTTGGCATCAGAGACGACTTGCAATATCAATACATCTGGTGCAAGTGATATAATCAAGATGGAGATGTGTGTATCTCTACAATCTTTCCAACAGATGATGCATACATGTATGTCTCTATTGTAGCAGAGCCTTCTATTCCCATCTCTAACTTGATTGTCTGTAATGACATTCAAATGATCCTGTCTGCTGATTTAATTCATCAAGATATTGGATTAGTATTCTAAGAAAGACTGAGAGCTAGCATGCTCTTAGTTGCAAGACTTGAGTGATGCTACCATCTTCCCGTGCATGCTAATTATGTCACTCTTCATATTTCACTATTTTGTGAATGGAACATTGATGGGAGAGGGCCACCTCCATTTTGAAAGTCCATTTACATCATACTTTTTGATGCGTGCCTGTCTTAGAATGCATGAACACACAAAATAAGTATGCCTTCGGCGAAGCTGACCCATTTTTGTTATAACTCGGGATAAAATGTGAATGAGTGCTGGATGAATGTGCATAATCTGTAATTCATAAACAAGAATGGAAAATTCAACACTCCATGTAAAAAGGAAAACAAATTTATATACAAATTTGGTTTCAGTTATGACAACTGCATTGGTGTAAGTTGTATCTGGGTTAACTAAAATTTATGTACAGCTAGATAGATAGATAGATCAAAGAATAGAGTAAAAATGTGAAAGAAAATGTTGAAAACTGAAATATAAGACATTTCCTCACGATATGATCTCATCAAAGTTGCAGGTGCAATCATTGCACCACTGGCATCTGTATCTTGTAGGCCTTTCGGTGCTGTTTGACAGCAGCATACGGTATGTCTGCAGAGCTAGAGTTTGTCTGTAGCATGCTAGGAGTAGCTTCTTCCCTGCTGGGTGCAGGGTTGCCTCCCCTGGGCCACGCTTGCACCCATACTGGGCACAGATTTCCTCAAATTGAATAAGTGCTCTCCTGCCCACTTTTTATTGAGAGGTATTCTTGGCGCAGTCAGGGCACTGAAGAAGGTAGATACTAAGATAGACAGAGAATGCCATCTAAAACAAACAGGTAGATGCAGGAGAAAGAAGCAAAGGGAGAAATGGATATCAGAGACAACAAACGTGAGGTGTTTGAGGGAAAAAAAAGGAAGAAGAAAGATGCTTGACACTCCCAAAGAGTCAATAAAACAGTCTCTTGGAGGATAGTAACAGAAATGATTTGATAAAATAACCTGGATCTTCATTTATCACTAAGGTTAATTTAACATGAATGATTCTGTAATGTTGTTAAACATCACCCGGGTTTACCCCCTTCCCCTCCCTCCTTAAATTTGTCATGTAATTCCATGAATTTTTCGTTTATAGATTCCGCTAGGGGTCACAGGACAATAACCGCAAATGGCCAACAAAATTAATTTGAAATTTAGCGAGGTATGAAGATGAAGGAAGTGAAGCCGATGCTTGATAAACGGAGGAGCCTTTATATGATGCAAGGAACTGTGTTCAGATCACGCTCAATAGAGCTCTGTCTGGCACGCACTGCTGCCCTTGGCTTAACAATATTATTTCGCCCTCCAGGTTTGGTGCATTACTGCCATACTAATCAAAAGGACCTTGCGCAAATTAATAAACACAAGGTCCTTACCCTTCTGGAAGAATGATAATTTAACGATGATCACTTTGTGAAATATTGAGCATGATTTTATGGGCCACTGAACGGATTGTCTCACATGGGATGGGATTTTAATTAGTGTTGAAAGGGAAGTGATTTGTGGAGAATGGGATGTGTTGTAAATGGATAACTCAAGCGGCAGAAGGTTATTATTATACGGTTAATATATGGTCAGGAGGTTCATTTATATCATACGTGTAGCTCTTGCATATGAAGGCATGAGATGAGGAATGACCCTGTGGCAGGAATGTTCCAAAGTGATATATTTGGATATTTCAATATTTTATATTTCTATTTAAATGTTAATTTCTACACTGTCTGTCCACATTTTTATTTTATTTTCTTTCAGATTTTAGGCTTCGGCCATATTAGTATCTTATGAAGTCTCAATATAACAACGTTAATTCATTGTGGCTTGTTTAGGGCTTATGAAGTATATATGTAGTGTCCTGTGCACCAAATATGATAATGTAATTTCACTCTTTGTACACTTATCAGTTATCACTATGATCAACTTGGTAGTAAATGATTATTTTTTGGTGCTTACTCCCAAGAGTCCCAACACTACGCATGCATGATCATTTACTTGGTCATGTCCGTTATGTACTGTTAGAAGAAGCATAGAGAGTCCTTCAGATTGTCTACCCCATTGGATGTGGCACTGATATAATCAATAACCATGTGAAAACATTCTTCCAGTGATGCCATTGTTCATCAATCAATCCATGTACCTGCACTTCTTCAAAGAGGACAATAAGGCCATGCATTGTCTGTCTTTCAAGGACCAGTTTTTGTCTGAATTATTCACAAACTTAACACCTCTGGCAGGGAATGAATAGGTATAGTTCTATAATATGGATTAGCTATTGAGGAAATAAAGTGGTGGAACAAAGCAACATTAAACCTTGCTTTTGTAGGTTTGGGCTACTCATTGACATGACTAAGCCTGTGTTTTAACAACAAGGGTGAATACGACCTGCACAATCCGCTTACTGCACACATATCTATTGTGGGGCTGTGCAATGCTTGGAGAGCAAGCTTGGGACTGAGTATGGAGAGGGGAGGAGGTCATATTGATTTGTTGGCTTGGTCTATTGTTTGCCCATTCCTCTCCCATTTATGGTCCTTTGAATGGGACCAAGTCTTTCACATCACAAAAGGATTACCAGAGTAGAAATGTCCCATTCCAAAGCATGGTATCTGTTACTCTGGTGATTCTACGTCATTCCCATTCCATTTCCCCCTATCTGTTAATCATTAAGAGATGACAAATGAGCACTTCACCATATAGACGTACTGATTGATTTATGTGGGAATACAGAAAATGCGCAATTAATTTTATAGGAATAGCAGTAATGGCTCATGCAATTAATTTGATTCAGTCATTTATCATTAGTGAATTCGAAAGTTGCTCTTTGGGGACACCCATGTACATTGTAAGCTTAAATTGATGTCATTATATTTTTAGGGAACTGATCAGTTAGTTGGGAGGAAATGAAAGACCCCATTAAGGCCTGCGATATATGGTTTGCACTTTAAAAAAAAAGTTTGAATGATACTTGAATAATCTGATTTTTATTTAAAATCCCACTGATTGTCCTGGAAAGGGATCTGCTTTTTCAATCCCTAAGTTAAAATATGGACCTCAAATAATAAACTTGAATTTAATAGTTGGATGTCGTTTAACAACAACTTTACTTCTTATCCATCTGAGTTGTTAAAGATGGAAGGATACAATTGATGGGGGAGGGGGCTCTGGCTACCAAGCTAAAAATAACAATTTTGGTAAGAAGGGCTACATGTACACAGTTTTTACTAGAGTTACAGGTGTACATGTAAGTAATACAACCCATTGATGCAAAGTTGCCTTGTGTAGAATGATTTATATGTTTGCACATCTAAAGTTTGTATGTGTGTGTGTGTGTGTGTGTGTGTGAAGAGGGGGTGAGGGGGGGGGGGGGGGGGGTAAATTGCCCTCTACCACATGTGTACCTCTTTTTCAACTTTGATAAATCAAGTACACACAATGTGCATTGTAGGTGCCCACCTAGTATCTGCCTGACACTAAGGATGTGCCAATGATAAAAAGTGAAGTTGTTCCTGCCTATCCTGGTGAAGTATTTTGAGACAAATCCTGCTGGCGCCCAAAGAGGGTCAAGATAAACTATCCTGAGTGATTGTAGAACCTTTCCAGACTTACGCCTAAATCCCCTTTACTGAAGATAGATAAAACAGAGAAATCTTTCACACTCCTCTGAATCAAAACACTACATTTTAAAGGCGCATATAGTTTCACTATCAGTGATCGGTAGCAAACTCCTAATGTCTGGAGTGAATCTATTTTAAGCTTGTTCAAACATTTACAAACACCAATAAAAAAAGAATAAGTTATTCCAATAAAATGTAATTAACATACCAATTTTGATGAATTCTTAAAACAAAAACAGCAACAGTCATGTTACCAATGGAACACATCACAGTTAACATAATGCTTCACATATATTTTTTTCTATTAAATTAGCCCAGTGTTCTTAGTGAAAAGAATTGGAGTTGAGTGATCAGAAGATAATGAATGAGAGAATAGGATGTTGATGATTACATTTCTTATTTTTTGTATTCGTAAAGCCAAGAGATATCCACACAAGATAAGCAATTAAGCATCATTTGGATATTATGTAGTTAGCTGTCAAGCTCACAATTTGTTCTTAATAGTCTATTTATTATTCTCTCTCTCTTTTTTAGATGACAACAAATACATGTTGAAGATGTTAATCCCGAGCACAGCAGCAGGCTCCATTATTGGCAAAGGTGGCCAAACTATCGCCCAACTACAGAGAGATACAGGGACCAATGTCAAACTCTCAAAGGCCAATGACTTCTATCCAGGTTTGTGAAATTTATGTTGTAGAAGACTAACCTCGTCATGTCAGTTAATCTCCTGCAAGATCTTGAATAGGAGAGTGTCTGTGTGGTCTTGTGGAAGTGAGAGAGTGCTTATCTATCTTCATCAGAATCATAAAGAAGATTTTGTCATCATAAATAATATAGCAAAGAGCAATGTTGGTTGCATTTTAACAGTTTGATTTCCCAACTGACAGGGCTACATAACTTCTAGTCCCAAAGGATTCGTTATTCAAAATAGAAAGTGTTCAGTAACATTTGTTATTCTACTTTTCTTTTGTCTTCCTTTCAAAACAACTCACACTGCATTTCCTACAGATATTTGACAATATGATTAGATCTACAAGAAGGTACTTGTCAACAAAGCATGTCGTGTTGAAGATACTTATATTTGAAATCACTCAATCATTTGAGATTGATCCTTTTCAATATGAGAATTCAAATAACAGCCTGGTTTTAGGAGATCATCACACAAGTATCAGTAGAAATGAAGGTATTGAGAAGTGATATCTATTTAACCTGAATTATTGATATTGAAAAGTCCAAAGAGTTGCTGAAGCAGTCTCGCCCATGTATACTAGACCAGATTAAAGGGAAATCCAAGCTTGATAACAAACTGCTCTTGACGAAAGTAGAAAGATCAGAGAAGCAGACTAGTGAAAGTTTCAATGAAACAAGACAAAAAATGAAAACGTTATGAATTTTTAGAAAGTCAAGTGGACCTTTAATAATATGCTATCCATGATATATTTTGAGTAATGCCCAAAGGGAGAAGGCACTTGAGAGAAAAACAGATATTAATGATATTTTTTTACAAGACGAATGACGAACGGAAGAGTTGTCCGTGTCTGTCTCATTCCACAGACTTAATTATACACACTTATTTAGTGATCTCATATTTCAAACATTTGTCATTCTGTTTATCTTATTTTTCTACTTTCATACAAACGAACATATTGCAAGGGTTGGATTGCCCTTTATAGTAGGTCCTACTCTGATCATCAGTGCAAGTCTGTTTGTGCTCATCCAAACAAAATGGAGATAATTCATAAAAGTGTTTATCTTTGTCAGTGCATTAGTGCTCTCACATTGCATTTGCCCGCTTCCTTTATTGCTCCTCATCCACATCCCACTGCGCACAGCCAAACCCATCACAGATGTACATCAGCGCATGGCATTAACAAAGCCCAGTTTCTATCTCTCGCCCATTTATTATTTCTTCAAGAACTCCTTACCAGTGCTCTTAATGATAACCCAGGCAGGCAAGGTTATTTTAAAAAGCGCTGTTACCATAGCGACCCCACAGAAGAACTCATAAATCATGATTGTGCCAGTTTATTGCTCAGCTTTCCTGAGGACTGTCCCTGTGTGCGTCTATCGCCTGCAGGGACACTCGGTCTTCACCCTCCAGTTTACGTGCCTTCCAATAAAGAGAGTGTACATCCCAAATGAAAATTCATTCTCTGTATACCAGGCATAATGTCTTGGAAGTTGGATTGGGGTTCCTTGCTTGATTTGAAAGCACTTTGCTGTCCGTGATCATGGAATTCTTCCCATTTGTGTTAAATCCAAGATGATGTTTACATCATGTAATGCTTCTCATCTATCAAACTTTATCCTGCTTGTCCTGTATGAAATTGTTTTCTCAATTCAAGCACGCTTCTATGTAATGTCATTCTAGCCTGGTTCATGCAAATTGGTTGCTTCAAATTTTATTTATGGATTATGGTCTCGACAATATTGTCTCTTACCATTAAGATGCCTCTCCCCTTTTCAGAATATGAAGCCTTGATATTCTATTAGGCGGGAAGATGAGCTTGTTGAAGTCACTAGCTGTCAATTTGCCTGTCATTCATGTTTTAAGATGAAAAGAAAGGACGGCGATGTCCTTGTTTTGGATGAGTACTTTCTAGCTCACTCTGTTCATTAATAAGGGATTCATGACAGCCCCTCTCATCCCATGACTAGTCAAGTTTATCAAATCATTTTGCCTGAAAGCAGAGGAGTTCACAGCAAAATCAGTCCTATAAAAACAGGGGGTTTCAGGTAAATAAAATCTCCTCTAGAAGTGAGAAGTTTATCAAGCTATTACAGTGCCATTTTGATCACTCAACAGTTACAAAAGTTAAAATTTAAAGTTTAAATATTATAAAGATATTAGATTTGCCTATTGTAAATTAAATTAATATTTCCATACTTAATATGGCTTAATATACATGTATACCTACAGTACAGGGTTTTTACATGTAATGGTGATTAAAACAAGACCCACAGGTACCTGAAAATTAGCTACCCAATACAAAATATCAAACAAATGATGTGAGATAATATCCCCCCCCCCCCCCCCCGGAAGTATTCCAGTCTATAGGCACTGTTACACCCCTCATAGGTGAAGAAAGACGCAGTGCAATATATCGTGTCTGAAGATGAGAGAAATCATTCTGTGATGAGTGAAGTCATTCTCTCCAGGAGGGATGTCTAGAAATAGAGGCTTCTCTGCATGCTATGATTAAAACACAAATCACTAATCTGCATTTTTTAATTTAAGATCTCGCTCATCATGCTTGTCTCAGAGAGCCAGACTAATATCTTGATAGAGTCAGCCAACACCTTCTAATAAAAACATGACTTCACATACTGTTCCTGTACATTCTCTTTTATTTGGTGGGGGCATTTTTAAATTTATCAAAAAGGATGTGGTAATGCTTGGTCATATATCAAAACAGAATGGTTATTTCTTTGGGATTCATTGCAGAGAATCATTTGAATAAAAGTTGACAATGTAGTGTGTTGTACTTGACTGGCTGTATGGTATCCTGTAATATTAATTTTACTTGTGCTTGTACTTTGTGGATCTACAAGGCATGCAAAATAGAAGATGACCAATGTTAATCAGATAAATACAGAGCATAGAAAGCTTTGCATCATGGTTTCCATAATTGCATCTCTGCCAATGTGTACAATGCCGAGTTTGCTTAGCACACACACGTCCCTGTTAGCTCAAGCCATTTCTATTATGCCTTCATGTTTGCGTGGCAGGAACGCTGTCTTATGTTAGTCATTAGACAGCCCTGCCCATGCCTGATGAGGATAGAGAAAGTTTGTTCTCTCCCTCTCTCACTCCTTGTCTCTTGTACACTATACACACACATGTTCATATTGTACCATCTAAGAAGAATGGATGGTGTACTAATTATTCGTGCATATACGTGCATGTGACTAAAGCAAAAGTAGTCATTAGTCTGGCAGCTTTTTTGTGTTAATTCTTCACCAATAAGAAATTTAATTGCTCTATTTTCCATTTGCAATCTAATTCATTTTAACCGCATGGCAAATACAAATATGTAATCAATGGCACTTTGAAATGCAATTGCTGATTGAAGCTGTGGTTTATGTTGATATGATCATAAACATACAGGATAGGAAACCCCATACCCACCGACACAAATGCACAAAAAAGAAATAATTTTTCGAAATTTAGAGTCACTATTGCTTCCTGTTTTCCTGAAGTGTAATGAAAGTCTTTGTCGCTGTCCTCATTATCTCCTGCAGGTGCTAATTGTCTCGTTTGCCTTGTTTCAAGTTGCCCTTTAAAGATGTGTGTACGTACTACGGAGTCCCAAGATGGCTTCATGAATATTCTCACAACTAGATAATTATCAAGACTCGATCTGTACTGCTACAATCCTGTAGAGCTTTTGAGCTTTGCAGAAGCAGTAGTCCGTCCGTAAGCTTACTAATACGCATATTTCACCTGCTACACTGATGATGACAATGCTACTACATCTTGGAAGATGCTTGTGCTATGAATCCATATTCTTTTGATCTGCTTGTAAAGAAAGTCATCTAGCAAAAGTGTCATCAGTGCAGAGATATTAAAGAGATCAAACAAGGCAAGCCAGTAGATGGATAAGAAGGAGAAGAAAGAAAGAGAGAGAGGGAGAGAGAGAAACAAAAATTTGAAGATTGGATATTTCGAAGCATGGAGCTTCATAGTTGAAAAAGAATATTTGTATCATATATCTCAATCGAATTCAGTACTCGTTCTTTGAGGGGAAAAAGTATTTATAGCACCCGTTCTTCTTGTTCCTTCAATAAAAAGGGAAAGTGCAGGATGACAAGAAAAAGACTAAAGTGGAAATTATGAATAATTTATTGGAATTTCTGATTTTATTTCCCCTTAACCTTAATTATGGTATGGAAAATAATTCATGAAGAACCTTTTAAGATGAGAGATGATAGGGGAATACTTCCATCAAGTATTAGATGTGAGCAATAAATCTTCCCTCAACTTGTATTTGCTGTATGGGTGTCCAAGACCAAAAATCTTTCGTGCAGGAAAGTGTGATAAAAAAATCTGTGCCCAAGGTACGGTATACACAATCTTATTGCATACAAAAATAGTCAAACTGTTTATATTTATAATTATGTGCAGATAAGAATGTGTCTCCTGTTGAGGGAATTGTCAGTTTACATGGATGTTACATATTAATTGAATAGAAAAAAAGGGAAATCTAATCATACTTTTCAATTTTATTTTACTCTTTGTTTATTTGTTTAATTTTCTTTAGAAATTGTGCATCTGATTATTTGTTTCTATATAGAATGCATTAGCAACTTGTAGAATGATCAGGCTTGTAAACAACAAATATTTTGATCTTGTCTCTTTGAGTTAATGAAGGGGGCGGTGTATGGTTTTTTTATTCTCCATTAATGCGTTTTACTGTGTGTTGACTGCCACAATTCATTTCCTTTAGAGCGGAGAAGAATTCAATTGATAATGGGGCTCAATATTCCTCACCTGTATATCCCATGTCAAATTCACTTTCACCAGTTTGATGATTACAAACCAGAACAGCTTCAGTGTCAGTCAGCCTTGTCTAGCCTAGCCCCACAATCCTGATTGATCTTTTCCACGGTTATATCGATAGTTGCAGAGACTGAGCATTATTATGTACTACAGGAGATTTTTCCAAACGTGACAAGAATTTGTTAATTGGATGGCTAGAAAGCTTCACCCTTTCAACAAAATATACATTTAAAGCGAAAATCTTGAGTCGTCTAAGAACTATTAACAGCATACATGTACGTTCTGTTCCATAGATTTTATGATGACGCAGTAAAACCCCTTTCCCTCTCTATAGGCAGTATACAATTTGCACCTGTAGACGTACATTTATTCATAAGGAACATCTGAGCTGTTTTTTTAGATGCATTTGGCTTTCAAGTTCATAAAAGTATTAATTACAGCCCCCTGTCTCAGTTGATGAATCTGAAGTACAATTCGAAACATAGTTTTTAATATCATGTAACATCAACAGTTTCAGCTTGATAGAGAACAAAATTCTGATCATTAAATCGTCGCTGTTTTCACGAAGTGACGGTAGTGAAAATAAATTGCATTCACTTTGCGTTACGATTTTCCTCACTACCGTCACTTCGTGAAAACAAGGACGAAATGTAGGGTCATTTCAAAATCATAACAAATGGTAGGCCTATATATATATATATATATATATATATATATAAATATATATATGTATTTGAAGTATCAAATCTTGCATTATTTTTATGGCAGATAGTGTGCATGTCTTGAAATGCAAAATGATGCCATACAATAGGACACAAGAATCACTGCTTCTAGGCAACTGAACATGTTTCTTTGTTCATAGCTCATTCAGCACAGCTGTGGCAATTCATCATCGAGTCCTGTGCAGTTCACATACTGTATGTGAAAGTCGACTTTTATGTATATTTGTGCACAGCTGCAGAAGCTACAGTAACCTACTGCGTGACATAAAACTCGTTGAAAACCGAGGGGTTCTTGTTCAGCAGGAATGGTAGGAGAGTGGCACACACACAGAGAAAGAGTACTTCTGACTCCCCGTTCTGACCATGCTCCTGACTTTATCTCACAAGTTCTGTTATTTCAGAATGCTGAATGGCAACAGCTGTTTGGTTTTCTGGATGCTTTCTCTCCTGATTTTGCAAAGGATTGGATTCTAGCGTGAAGCAAAGAAATGGATTCATGTGTGTGGGTCTCTATCTCAGCATATGGCAGAAAAATATGGTTGTTTTTCCTGTTTAGAATGGTTACCCAGGACACTATCAGGTGCCCGGGACACATGGGTGCCCAAAATCAAAGTCTGGACCCCAACATTAACCCTTAAGAAGTTAAATCCAGACCCCTTTAAACAAAAATTGGTATGGAGCCCTGGGCCACCACACAAGGCAATATTGAAATTTAGTCATTAAATTGAATAGAATGAAATACTCTAATATATTCAAAATTAGAAGAGGAATATGCTTATACAGAATTGAGTGATAAGTATATAAATAACATGATCAGTCATTAAAAGATGTTTTATTTCCTTTGCTGCTACATGTTGGAATAGCTTTAAAATATATTAATGATGTATCATACAGACCAACCTTAAACTGAGAAAATATTATGAATTAACAAATTAAACCCCAATGAATTGATATTGTAAAAAAAAACATAAAATAATTTCATTTGTTATGCTTTAGTACTACCCAAATTATGAGTGCTGCAGTGACTTGTGTTTCAGAGGAGATCATAGGAATGGTTCCAATTCTCAAATTAAAGCAGGCAATCGATTAATATCGTTTCATTTTGCGAATTCATTGATTATTTTCTTTTTAGAGGCACATAGACCCATTCAAGTGCACCCCTATGGCTATGTGATGTATATCAGGATAGTGGTTACTTACAACATGTAAATACTATCATCGATTACCAACAGACAGTTATATGCTGGCTATTATCTGCAATCGAGAATGCTGATTCAGATATTGTTTCTCACCGTCATGCGTGAATTAGCGCTTGCATGCTCTAAATGTTTCAAATGCTCATGTTTCTCCTGCCCCCGTTTCATTTGGGTCGGCTGCTTGCTCTGCTTGTGTGTGTGCGTGTGGGAAGGGGGGGGGGTAGAGCGTTGTCGCGCTGACATTGTCCCTCTGACCCATTTCCTTTCTGTACTGCTTGCCTGATATGTTAGTACTGTGGCTACTGTGCTAGTGTGACCGTTGGCAGCAGCGTAAGAGGAAGGAAATGCTGGGACTGATTCCTGAGAGTATATGCACTTGATGGTTGATGTTTATAATGTGTACACTTTGGACACTTGTGTATTTACATTCAGATATACACCGTGTGAAAGTTAAAAGCATCCCATACACTCATGCAGTACTCAAAACTTAAGGATATCCTAAGTGTAATGAAACATGATGATTTTGATCCCGTTAGAAAAGCTATGGATGTTTTAATGTGTTTATGTTGGCTTTCATGTAATCGTTGGATCCAATCTACATTCAGTACCCCCCCCCCCCCCCCCTCCCGAAAGCTTTTAGCAATTGCAAACTGAATAGAATAACCTCTTCAATTTACCCAACCTGTATACATGTAAGCTTACATGTATGTATTTTTCATTAGATCTACACAGTTAAATCATTCATTGTTCAACATGATAGACAGGTCCACTGGATGCACGATGAGGCTGAAACTTCTGCATGACCTCTCAGAAAAAGAAATTATAATTTCATTTAGTCGGACATATTTAATGATCATTTGCTTCTGCCATCAGGAAACCACTAATGAATTGAAAATACAGTGTAACCTTGCCATGTGTTTTTAAAATGTTAATATCATTTTAATCACCATTACTGTACCACATTACCCCTCAGACAATGAATCATGAAGACTATTATCTTCTGGAATATGTTTTTTAGATGAAATATAAATACGGAAGGCATGTCCTTTCATTTCATTTGAAAGAACAATCAACCAGCCACCATAAATAATTTGGGTTGAAAGGATACTTTGCCAGTTCATTGAGCAGGTTATATATTCTTATGACTTCATTGTTGGGACTTCATCTCCGCTAATAACCCAATTTATATGACAAATTGGATGGGTTTCCCTAGCAATTCAGGGACACTGTAACAACTATCACACTCACAGCCTAGCCTCGTGTGTTCAAACCTGTATTGACAATATAGCGATAAGCTAGATGCATCGACTCTTTCCTATATATCGTCCTTGTTTTCACGAAGTGACGGTAGTGAGGAAAATCGTAACGCAAAGTGAATGCAATTTTTTTTCACTACCGTCACTTCGTGAAAACAGCGACGATATGCTCAGTCTTGAGATGAGAAAGTCATTTCCGGTATTGGTTTTGGTATATATTTGTTTTATCCATTTTTTTTGTATCTATTGAATTGCCCTCCAAGGGATTCGATTCCTATTACTATGACGATGATGTAGGTGATAAAGTGCATTAGTAATATGAGATATTTGCAATGATTTTTGAGTGATATATGTTTCTTCCTGTTCCAACATTGTTCACTTTATGTTAATGTACCTTGCCGTCTGGAGGGAGTTTTGCTTTTGTACAGCCAAAAGTCCTGCATTTCATGAAACTGATTCTAATGGATAACCTTTTACTAATCTCTATGCATATTGCACATGACATTACTTTCTGGCCTAAAAAGTGTGTTGGACATTCTCAAATTGAGAGCCCATAGTGTATAAGATTGAAAATCAGAATTTGAAGGAAAAACATGCAAATGTGAATGTAGTCAGGAATGGAAACTGATACCCAAACCTGAAGTGCAAGTCTTCAAGGTTCCATGGCCGTTGAGCACTGCTTCACTGACTTCTTGTTTTACATGAAATCTAACGCTCTGTATTTACTCTGGTTCAGTTTCTAAGAACTAACCCTATGATATTTGGTTTCACCATTTTAATTAAATTTGAGGTGCAGTAAATGCCTTAGCACATATATCCCTTATATAGAATGCACCCCCAATAATTCCCTTTTATGACGTTTCTCAACTAATCTTCTGTGCCTCTGTGCACCGTATCAATTTCAAAATCAGGCTGTTACCAACTTATATCCCAACCGAGGAGAAAAGCGTAGATCCAGATTTAAAATCTCTCAGGAGTTGTACTACTAGGGAGAGAGTTTGATAGAATAAAATCCCCAATCCGTCCTGAAAAGAAGTTCTAGGCCATAGGGGTTCAGAGTGTTCCAAATTTAAAGAGTATCTTTGTCTACAGCTTTCAAGATAAATCTAATACTTGAAGTAGAATATCATGCTCTCAAATATTCATGTCAACAATACTCAAAAGACCCTTCTTTTATGTTTCCAGCCATTGAATTGTTATGGGGAATGGGAACTGTAATACTTCCATTTCTTTACTTTTTGGTATGAAATCTAATAGCCCAAAACAAGCCACCCATTTTAGATCCTATACCTACATGCATCCACCTCACTTGCAACACAAACAAGTTACTTTTTCTTTCATATACCGCAGTATCCGACACCATAGCATCTCCTATTGTACAAAACCAATGTAGCGCTCTGCTCGCAGTCCTCACTGTGTTTATGGAAGTAAACAACTTGGTTGTAACAGTCAGGTTTTCAACAATGGGGGTTGAGTTATTATCGCCATTCATTGTCCATTGTTCTGAAGTGGTTTCCAAGATGTGGTCAATGAACTGTGACATGATGAAATGCAGAAAAATTGTGATTCATGGTGTAGCAAAGCTTCCTGGTTGGGTTTTCAGATTGTGGTACAGTGTAGTTACACCAGGATCTACAAAATTCATGGAAATGTGCAATTTTAAGTTGCCTTCTTTTTCCACAGAAGATTATCTTGTTTGTGTGATTGCTATCAATCCTCCTGTAAATGATGAGAATTTAGTATTGTGAAAATGTATTACTCTCTGCAAATGTGAAATATTAATTTCTTGCTTGGGTACTCAACTGGAGCCATAGTTTGGGATGGTAGGGTTGATTTATAAAGCAATGATTTTTAGCAATCAGTATCCAACCCTGTAATCATCGACTGAAAATGCGTCAATTATTGATAAATAGCAAAGCTAAGTACTGATCAGTCAAAATCAACATTACATGTATTACTCATGCTTGACAGCAAGACAAAATACTCTCTAGTGCATGAAAAAAATGGCCTATTAATTTCAGTGATATTCTGCTTTCATAATCCTTCCTGAGGAGAGACCCCGGTGGAAGGGTACACCATATACTGCACCACGTTGAGTCGAAGTAGGTTGATTGAGCTCGAGGATATATATCACATTGATGCTGCAATCCCTGGCCTAGGTTTAATGCATTTCCCACCCATCTCAGGCCAAAGCCACCTCTGTAGAGATGGTGTACTCTAGTGGATATGTCACCAGACTATGGATCACATGGTTCACGGTTTCGATCCTAGAGTGCGGCACTAAAGTCTTCAGGCAAGACATTAATCTACATTTGCCACTCTCCACCCAGGTGTTAAACGGGTACCTGGTAGGAGGCGAACATTAAGGTGGTTGGATTGGCATTTGTGTGCTTGTAAAATGGTGCCTGGGTGGAATACTCCCCAGGGAGTGGGGCACGTGCACTATCATGTGCGGATTAGAAATTGAATCCAATAACCGAGTAATGATCATTAGGATGTAAAGCGCTTACAAACATTGTACTATTAGGCGCCATACAAATGTGGCTATTGTAATTTTATTATTGGCTCGCACTCATGATCTAATTGCTTTTCAGCCTTCTGTACAAGTGATTTTACCCTTGGCATACAAAGACTACAAGTAAAATTGGATACAAACATATGATTAGGCACTACATCAAAACGAAACTACTAATAATAATTGATTATCCATACGACTATAATAAATTAATTTTATTATACTATTTGGTTTAGGTTTGCCACCTTGTCTGTTCATTAAATTCATTTCCATCATGCATAGTGTGTTCATTTTCACAATTGTACTCATGTACATGTGTAAGGCAATGCTAGATAGTAGATACACTTCAGGCAATTAGTTTGGATGTGATTTATACATATACACATTCTAGAGGAAATTTATGATGGCATTGAGTGTTGATGCTTATTATATCTCCCCCCCCCCCCTTGTTGTGCTCAGATAACCTGAACCAAAACAGTGATCATAGGCATTGCATGTGAGCCAGTGCATAGAGGAATTTATGTCAATGGAAATATAATGATTTATCTATTCAAAAGAAGTTAAGTTTGATGTATATTTTTATGCATGACATTGACATACATTCTTCATTGTCATATTTTCGGGGATACAGATATTTATAGCCTGTAAATGTGAAAAAGAAGTTCACTTGATATTGTTCTTGTCAGGATTACAAGGGATATTGTCTTGGTGATAAAGCACCAAAATGCTGTGTAACCTTGACCAACACTTTGCTGTACCTTGAACCAAAGTTAAAGAGAATATTTCTGTGCATGATCTATGGGAGATGAAGCAGATTATATACATGTATCATTAACATGCAGAGTGCATCACAACTAATGGGGTAAAACCTAAAAGTGTTGTGGCGTATCTGATCCCATGAGCGCAGCGTCGTCGCATCCAAACTTCTCTCTCCCTCTGTCTCTCTCTCTCTCTCCTGAGGAACAGGTTGACTGTTGCAATCAGAGCCTCGTTAGTGAAGCATGCTACAGAGGGAGTGATAGAGATGGAGTTGCACTGTATGAGGGAGGGCTGGCTGGCTGGGAAATATGAATGAATAATTCATTTGTGGGCTATCTGAGACAAACTGGTGCTCGATCAAGGGTATTAAGGGTCGTCGTGGCAAGACAAGTGAAGGGATGCTTCATTGCAGACTTGATGGAAGACCTCGTAGAAAGAAACCGCAAAATGGAAATTGTATAAAAACCAATCAATGTCTATAATCTACTGAATTACATTTTACATGCAATTGTGCATTGTTTTTACCAGAGTTGACATACCGGTACTTCTCTATTTGCGGGACGCCGGAGCTGCTTTAGGATTTGGTCTTGTAGTTGTACGAGTGCAAATTTTTCACAGTGATATTATACTATTTTGTTTTTTTACCAGACCTCTTTTCTTTATAGCTTTCGAGAACTAAATTTCTCACCACTCCTGTGTACTTTTATTGTTTTTTGCTGCTTTGTTTTGGAGGAGTTAATTCTAAGGGTAGTTACTACTTCATAAAAAAACGATGTAATTGAAATCTACTTGGCATGATGCACATGACTTTCATGTTGATGATCATTTATAACCTTAAATTTTGTGCTTTGTCATTGTTGGTGAGGAAAAATCAGGACTTATTGAATTGTTGATGTAGTATCATATTAAGTACTGAAAGCTTTTTTTATGGAGGTTTATACTAAATCTTTCCTTTTCCTGTCCATATAAAATCACCCTCCCTGGATTTATATTTTGTTATCCTCTATTTTCATAATTTCCATGCTGGAGCAACAGGAAATATTTCATCTCTTCTTTGTTTACATTCCTGTTCCTAACCTTCCAAAGCTCCTGCAATCTCCTTTCATGACCTTCTGGCTTTGTGGTGGAGAAGCTCTGTGGTAACTGGACACTGAAATCTAGTGAGGCTGGTAAACAAGCCTGTTGAACTCTGAACCCCAAGTCATATGATTAACAGTGTTTACATGGCTTTCCTGCCCATGATCATTTACGTTATTCTGCAGTATGCATGCATATAATACACTGTACGTGTATGTTGTTGTATTGGGCTTTCGATCATTTTCCAATAGCGGGCTTAGGGTAGATTATGTAGTATTAACTGTTAGTCTGTTACAGCCAACAGATTAGAAGCCCTTGTCAGTTAGAAGAATGCTTTATTTTAGGTAATATCGATGTAAATATAAAATAACCATTGTAAATATTTGTTTATTTATTAGGATATGTAACTTAAAAGTACAATTTTGGTTCTCCATTCTTTCATGATGATGGTGTGATTTTCAGCTTGAAATACATTGTAAGATCTCTTCTAGAAGCTTTCTGATGCCTTTTCTTCCTCAGTTCAGCTTTGCTTCTAAAGTAAGTAGTGATGTAGAGAATATTCAAAAAGACATACCCTGGTTAGGCGGAGGGAGGCCTACGTGTAGATTATGTATGATTGGCCCCTCATTACTGCAAAAAATGTGATGAGATTTATATCAGATCTTGTGATAACACGGCAAGGCATTGATGCTACTATGATATCAATGTACCGTTATGCTGGTAGTACCTCACATGTTGAAGGATGTAATGTAACCAGGCTTCATGTGAGGTCACTTTTCAACAAACCAACAAAGGAAACCAACAAAGGAAGCCAAGTGAAAAAGCTAAGAGAATGCAACATGGATGGGAGAGGGGATAGGTGGCACCTTAGGCAGTTACAAGTAATTTACTATTTCTGTTTAAAAATCAACAAATATTCCTTCAGGTATTTCTTTTCATTGCAGGTATAAATCTGTAGTCATAGTATCATACAGCTCCTTAATAAACCTTTTCCCCATATAATCGATTGCAGTGCACCACAATTCTAGATAGTGCACCCGGTGTAAACAAATCTTCCATTCCGTCTGCTTGTAATAGGTCAAGACAGTTGATGTGGAGGGTGCTTGTTATATCCCGGTGGAAATCTTACATAATGGGGCTGAATTCGGCCAGCCATTGGCTTAATGAATACTGATTTATTTTGCAGGCAGGTCTCCCTCTCATTTGGCATCTATCAGCGCTTCATTTTGCAAAAAGGGACGGGGGAATTAGATCTGCGAACCTGACACGGATGAGTCAGGTCCGGTTTAATGTCAGGAATGTTACTACATGTAGAAGAGCACTGCCACACTAGGGACAGTGCCTGGCCGATAGTGAATCACTCAGATTGCGTCGAGGAATTGTCTTCCATCTTAGAATCTCACTTACAACAAGTATGGCATAAAGTGCATATTTGTTTGAAATATTATCCAGGTCAAGCTATTCATTTGCAGGGATGTTTATATTTGATTTATAATGAAAAGAGATAGGTCTGTAGGTAGAAAATATTAGATGACTAGATGTTAAATTGAAAATAGGCTTACATGTAGATGTAATATGTAGGCCTATGTCTCATTCTATCAGGATCTAAACTTATTAAGCTCATGGTATTTATCAATTATGTTTAGCTAGAATTCTTGTCAACTGCTTAAGAGCCAGAAGGGCATTAACTCACTCTATTAATACAGAGTGAACACCCTTCTGGTCCTCACAGATGAAATCTTTCTCATTGTAAGAATGTGAATTAATAGAACATCTACAGTCTACTACACTAGGTAAAGGAATTTGACTCTGAGTGCATTGAATTCATGAATGAATTTAGGTTTTACTACATGTACATCTCTACCCAACTGATGAGACACATGGGATTATTCAACTCTAATTAAAGAACTTAATGAAGAATAGTGTGCATTAATCCTACTGAGAGAGTGCCACAAGATACTACTCCTATTTGTAATGTGCGTGTCCAAGGCCGCGTTCATTCCGTCATTAATTACATCTCTGGAGAGTTTAATCTGTCTGGAGTGGAGAGAGAGAAATATTTGTGTCTTCAGTTTCAAATTTCTATTCGTCTTTCCAAACACACTGTACATCAGTGCCTATACTATATCTTAGAAATGTATGCCCCAGCTTTGGTTTTGAACACAAGAAACTGCTGAAGTCAATTTTATTTGCTGCCAAAAGGTAGAGGAATTATTTTGAGCAACAAAATGTGTCTTTCCAAATGAACTACAATTATTTGCAGCGTTCAAAATATTGTACCCATGGCTTGCATTTCAAGATTCTTATTCTTGTTCTTCAGGTGATGTGTGATTATATTTCTCAAATATTAATTCTCTCTGTCCCAGTGATATCAGGGTTATGTCTGTATGCATGAACGTCTGGATTAACAAATCAGTGCCTGTATGAACACAACTGGAGGCATCTGAAGAACATGATTGTCGGTTGATGCCTCATCTGTGATCCTTGCAATGTAGCCTTTAGTATACTCTTTGACATTGCACAATGTCCTAGTACATTGTTCTACGTGCAAACCTACGTGCAAACCTCTAAAGTATAAGACTATATTAAGACAAACAGGTAATCTGAGCAGAACCATGGAATATCTACACAACTTTGTAAGGTTGCTGTAAACAAGTACTATCAAAGCACAGAATAGTGATGTGTAGTGCATGGAATGTGGCATATTTTAGAGGGCAAGTGTTTATAGCATTTATATGCTGCTTTGTGTAAATCCTTTCAGGCAGGGTAAAGGCAGTATGAATTGCTCTGTTGGAATTTTGAGGGGACATGTTATAGGTCTCCCCAAATGACCTTTGGCCTCGAGATATTTTTAAAGGGTCGCATTGGGAGCACAATGGCAGTCTTGAAAGAAACACATGTAACAACATAAGAGTTGAAAGAGAAGATAAATGCTAATTTTACGTGCTTGATTTTTGATGTGTCCTAAAGTCTAAGTGCAAACTGCATAAGGCATTTGTTTTTCTTAGTATAGACGTGTGATGAGTAAATACTAGAAATTATTACCTTGGCTGAATACTTCCTTGGGTACTTGTTTGTGGTTCAAACAGTAATTTAGATTTATCTCTCTTTAACCAGGGACTTGGGAGACAAGTCACTGCTTTAACTGAAACACATCCTGTAAGTGTTATGGTTTGTAGACGATTCTCCTGTGTAGAATTATCAAGCTTGTTAGTACAGGATATGTTGTGAATTTGAAAGTGAAAGCAAATTCTACATTTAAGAAGCTCTCTTCATAAATATTGACTGTCCCAGTGATTTCATTAGAAATATATAACTTTCAGCAGTTATGTTCTGTTCAAGTAGTGGTTAAAGGATGTCGGCTTTTTAAAGGTCCTACACGAAGTTATAATTAGCTTGTATTGTTATCAAAGGAAATGAAGCTTGTAGTCTATTGTCTTACATGCTGTTCAAGCTGTCAGTTGTGATAAGGGACTCCTGTGATTGAATTGATAAGTTTACCCTTTAATCTTTATGAGCAGATTATATAACTAGAAGATGACTAAATAGAGGTGATAATTAGTTGGTAAATTTGTATGACAGGAATTCAGACAATAATATGATATCGGAGGGCAGATTTTATTTCCAGTTTTGCAAACTATAATGCAATTCTTGTACTTCCACCTGTACATGTATGTTTATGTTCATAAAACTAACAACAATTTAATGTGCATTTATTATATGCATTAAGAAGAATATTTACATGTAGGCCTACATTCTTTTCACAAACTCCTGTGACAGCATTGATTGACAGCTGATTACATACAATCCTGTTTTGAAATAAGACAAATATTTGGTTGTGCTTTCCAAATAAATGATGACGATTACAGTCACCTTGAGCCAAGTCATCTAAATCCATGTTGGCAACCATATTTTATTACTACTTGTTTTGTCTGTCATAGTTCTCCTCTTGTGTTGTTGTTTGTAGTTTCATAGATGGTTAGCCATGTACTTCACTTATCTGCTGAATCCAATATTTGCTCACAATGAAATGTGATTCTTGTTTACCATTTGATTTGAAGAAATAACAATATCGGTATTTGATTTGATCAAGTTTGTGCAACTAGAAAATTATTGCTTTACTTACTTTCCTGTTATAATTCATTAGTTTTCTCCTTATTGGTTTATAAATCATATGCAAGGGACATGTGCAGGCCTATATATATACATGTATATCCACACATTCATTATAAATCTTAATCATGTAGAAAATCAGCCGTGAAGTTTTTATCGATTCCGAGTGAAACATCGACACAAGAACATGAATTTTTCCATTAAAGTAAATTGAATTAACCTTGGCTTGATTGCTACGATGCTTGCTTTTCATTACGCTAGATTGCCCAATTTCTGACAGCAAATAAGAAGCAGGAGAGTGGTTAAAAGCTTGTTGTGGCATTGTAACCTTGTGCTGCTCTGAACTACATATTGATATGCTAGACCCATCGTGCAATTTTGACCCAGATTTTCCCTTTGCTATGCACTTGACCACCCACTCACCATTTTGTCCTGTTTTTATATATTTTCTATTACAATTTTTATATTAGAATTTGAATGGAATGGCACCCTCTCCACTTTCTTATCAGTTCACCTGATTAGTGTAGCCTTAAAAACACCATATGTATTATGTTTACATGTATACCTCTCTTACATGTATATTTGAATTGAATTCAACATCACATATTTGCATGATGGATTTAGTAATCCTTATTCTGAAAAAAAGGTACCAGGGCCTATTATGTAACAAAACACAGTAGGCAAGATGGGAAATAGAACATTTTATATTAAATAGTCTGTAAATATTTTGCTGGCTTTTACTTTACTCTAAATCTACATTTATTTTTAAACCATTTGCAATCATACAGAAAATACGAACAGGAATGTGATAAGCATGATACTCTGCTGTATACCATGATAACTTTCCACTCTTTCTCCTTTAATTATAAATCGTCAGTTACAACTTCAACAAGAGCTAATGAATATTCTGTATCAGCAGCTTCACATACCTGCAACAGTCATACAGCTACCACCCCCCCCCCCCCACTCATTCAAAGGAAGTGATTTCCCATAAACAAAAATCTAATTGCTTCTGAGCTGAGTGTGCCCATACAACGGCTGCTGCTGTCTGTCATCGGATGGAGGTGGAACAGTCCTAGAATAGAGCTCACAAGCAAGCCAAGTGCATATGGCCAGCCAGCCAACCCAGTCCTACCTTCGATGGATAGAAGCATATATATCAATTAAGAACCCCATGATATTGGGTGGCAGTTCGAGTTCTGAATACCTGAGAATTAGAAAGCTATTAGATGAACTGTGTGCCATCAGTCCTAATGTATCATTCATGGCTACATGTTTACTACGTGTGTGTCAAAGGGTGAATGTTGGGTTAAGTGTTATTTTAAGAGGCATGTGCCAGTCTCTGATGTTCCTTTAATCATGATTATCCTTGGAGGACATCGGCCTATCTGTCTTCATACATGAAGGTCTCTGGCATCTGTTTTGATGGCATCATGGTCAAAACATTACTCTTAGCATCTTCAAATGAGAAGCATAACACTACCAACACACGATTTTGTACTGTGTTCAAACAAAACTGTGCAGTCATCAATTTCATTGTGGGGGGAAAAAAATCTTTGTTGTCATTGGCACAGCAACGTGTCAGATATTACAGTATTTTTCATCATAAAAACAACCATCGTTTTGAAATCAGATGCTTTTTTTATGGGGAAAATAACCATCTGTAGTGTTTATGATTGTATTAGCAGTTCTGTTTGGGCTCCATAAAGTCCCCTGGTGCTTTCTCCAGTCATCCAGCATTTCTCAATCTGCGGATTTTTGAATAAATGTGAACATCTGCAAAATCATGTTGCTCTAGATGCGTGATAGTTCACAGCTTTTGGTGTTTGTTTTAGTTTTTGTTTAACTATGTCATATTTTGGCAGCTTCTTTGTCATTAGTCATAGCAAGGCAATGCCAGAGGTCATTCTCTTTCCCAAGAGTAGATTATTAGGCAGAAAAGTTTTGGTGTCTTGTGCCAATGCTGGGAATATTTTCTTGTCATATTGTTTTGTATCCACAATGATTCAGCAGTGACAAGCATTTTTAAAGCATTGTTTCTTCTGAACATGATATATTTCATATCTCTTTTACTCAAGTCTCAAGACTCCTGTCTAGGAATAATTTCTGGTCTATTTGAATTAGTAAATCTGAATACATTATCATGACAGTAGTGACCTTTTGTAGGTAGCACAAGCAAATTAAATTACTTTCGACTAGGTGTTGTAGCCTGTGGTATCCTTCTTTAGAGTCCCACAGTTCCTGATTGCAAAGACAATTTTGTCTAAATATAAGTGAAAACCTCAGTGAGCAGAATTGAGGATAGAAACTGGTCATTAACTTGGCTGTTAAGAGTCGTGATGTCTCTGGCTTGTGTCTGGAGAAGGTCAAGTGAATCTTCACATGTCCATTGAGAGTAAAAGAACTTGCCGTTAACCCCAAGACAAAGAACCCTTTATAACTTGCTATCTAGTTTTGATCAGATTTTTTATGAAGCTGCATATGTCAAGGAACAAGATAAAACCTGAAAGTTTAGCGAATTTCATGAGTGGTCCATGTTTGTGAAATTTTCATGCTGTGAAAGTTTATGGTTTGACATTATCTATTATGTGTATAAATCTCATGTGCCTTGGCATTTGTGTTCAATGCTTATTAATGTTATTATGCCTACATGATTATGATTACTTTTATTGCTGGTTCATACTGATGTAGGTAGCCACAGGATTTGTTCACAATTCAAATTTTCAATAAGAGCACACTCAGTAGTTGTGATTCCATTGCACCCATTGCTTGTCCATCAGGAAGCGATAATTTGTTGGCACATCATGTCAAGCGTCTTGGAAGGCTGTAGACTTGACC
>JAVYIG010016093.1:0-32726 GCA_035222895.1 Strongylocentrotus droebachiensis | reverse complement strand
TATTTTTTTTTGCATCTCCCCCCCCCCCCCCTCCCCTTAGTCTCCCCATAAAACATAACAAAACAAAAAATATCAGCCTTCATCTATTTTTACTCCCAATAACACGTCCTTTAATTACATAGATATTTAAATTCCAAAGTTCTGAGTAGCGGAAAAACCGCCTTAAAAATAAATCTATACCAGCACCTAGACAGATATATCCACCAGTTTTTGGCACGGGCGCAGTCCCACACGGCCGTTTTGCTGTTGGTCACGATGAACGTGTCCAAAATGACACAACCGTTCGCTGCTGTCGACCCCAACAGCTAAAGCTGGTCACACCGGGACGCGCTCCACCAATTATAAGACTCGTTTGCCCCCAGCTGATGACCCCAACGTTAACGTGTGCTAGGATAGTAACGGCTGTGGTTTGTTTTTCATCAGAATAAGAGAAGTTTTTAAGACAATAATATTATTGTCTAAAAATGTCCATATTCATTCATTCATTCATTCATTTTATTTCCAATTCTCGTAAAAGATACATTCAACCATATATTATACATAATAAGAAAATATATAAACAATACAACGAATAATTCATTAATATTGTCTAGGCTAGAACATCAATTTCTTGATAAACATATTTGGCAGTCCACTTTTCTTTATATGCAGCCTTATTTTTAGGCCTATATTTTCTTATGCTGTTCCTTGAGAGCATAAAAAACCATGAAATGATATAATGTTGGTTAAAAGATATTCTTCAGTCTTATGAATGAATGTCTCTAATAATGGACCCCAAGTCTAAGGAATAATACCAGCTAAAAAAGACAAACAAACCCGTCAAATTTGATCGACGTCATTTCACAAGATTTACGGTGACGGCCTCAATCAAGCCCTCCATCAAATCCCAAGTTTCCTCCTGTTTTTCTTCTTGTTTCGGAAGTGCAAATCGCCCCGACACCGCGGGGTGTTAGAGTCATACTAGGGCCCACCTGGGGCCGTGCTCCGAGTAATTGGGCGTTATGGTCGCCTTGGTCGGCGTACTCCGCCCTCCATTTCAAATTGCAAAGTTCAGGGTAAGCAAAAGAAGTGGAGTTAATGGGGCTCAGGGGACTACCCCCCCCCCCCCCCCCATCCCTCATCTCCCCCGAAGAAACAAACTAATATTGATGCCCAGGCGCGTACGCAGGGGGGGTGGTTTTGGGGTTAAACCCCCCCTCGTGTATGTTTTATGTATGTTTTTTTGGAAACACCCCCCTTTTGATTTTAACCACCCCCCCCCCCCCCTTGAAAAAAATCCTGCGTACGCCACTGTTGATGCCTGCCCACCGTGAATGGAGTACGTACACAGCGTTGGACTCTATTTTCGCTACACCCTACCTCCCCCCAAAGAAAACTTTAATAATTTCGCGGCGTCATCATTAAGATGCATTTTATGATATTCAGCTGATAAGTCAATTTGAGATTGAGTTCTGTCATTAAGACAAAGTTTTTGTTTGCACATCAAAACTTGAAATAAACAAGCAAACATATGCAAAATCCATAACAGCAAAAACAGACAAACAAAGCCTGAAAAAAAAATCTGTATATATTAGAAGAGTTGATTTGTTTTTGCTGATCACGAATAAAGAGATGTCTTTCACAGTCCACCCCCTATTAAAAAGGTTTAATAGTGACGTCATTCCTCTTGATCGCAACGCCCTGACACCTTTCCCCATCTTCACAACATGAACCCCTGGTCGACGCCTTCAACGAAAGCGACGATGAATGGCGGGCAGTCATTTGGAAAAACTGCTCTCGAAAAAAAACTTGTAATGAGGAGCGCTCCTAGATTTACCCTTATACATGTATTTCCATGCTGTGATTCGACGTATGTTTACAAGCTGTTTTTCCCCGACTTGCGTGTTCGCACATTTTCGTCGAAGAGAATAACTGGCATATAATATTGACTGACATTAGAGTGGCATATTTTTTTGAGAGATACTGAAATATATTTTTTCTAAATTCATAACTCTGGATTATTGTGGAATTGTAAAGGTCTGAATGACATCTTTTAATCGAAATTCGATATTTATAAATGCTGAGGATATTGACGGTGGACAGATGGTGATTGACGTCTAGAAATAGAAATTATAATCTGCATTTCATTTTGATATTGGGTGCGTTTAAGCTTAAATTTTGAAGGCAGAATGAGCGATTTGTAACGCTCATCGTAAACGCTCATCGTAATCGCAGTTCCACGGTGTACTGTTTATGCTTACTTCTCTGGCTCATCCAGCAATTCTCCCTGTGTGGCCTTAATTGGTCTTCCAGCTGGATTCGCAAACCCTTGACTGTGCATGCTACGTAGACCCACTAGTGGTCAGTGCGTTGACCCCATTTAAACGCGTTTACAAATTGTAAACGCATCTTTTTGTGAGTTTACGATCGGCGATCGTGATCGCCGTTTTTCGGTGATTCTACAAAAGTAAGCATGGACGCAACCGTGTTTTAAACTAAACGCGTAACAGATGCCTGATTCTGGCCAGAAAAAGTGAAGCATAAACACGCCCATTGAGAACAACACGAGGTCAATAATATATCAACGATGAAAGTTGGGAATCCGGTAAGAATCATCATTTCTGAACATAGAGGTCAATGGAAATGATTTGAACCACCCCAATTGAGGCATTTCTTATCCCATTTATTTTCTTTCATTATTCCGTGACTCCTTTTGGACTCTTTTAAAATCAATGACTCGATATGAAATTTGACAATTTAATTTTTATATCTTCCATCTTTTTTTAAAATAGGCTAAGGCCAGTCTTTGACATATTAGATCTAAAACAAAGAAGCAAACTTTGGACAAATATGTTGTACATGTTTTGTTGTCCACTGAAAACTGTATTTCTTAATATTAAAGTGACTCGGTAACATTGTTGAAGGTTGATGAAAAAAATTGCTTAATTTTTGTATAAAATGTTACTTACTATATTCCTTCTACTATACTAACCCTCTGACATGCAAAAAATCCTGAACAAATTCTCAAACCACAAAGATATCTATGGTTTTCTTTGAAGGCGTCGATGGGAGGCACCCTCTAACAGTGATTAACAGTAAATTCTCCCAACCATTTTTGAATTTTTCCAACCGCTTTTCCATGAGAAAAATACATAAAACAGGCTATACAAATCTGTCAACACTTAACTGTCTGGAATGGAATGTAGAGCCATTTTATTGCTTTGTGATTCACCTAAAATGTAATTAAATTGTCTTTGTCTTGATGCTGAACAGGCTTTGACAAGTAGCAGAATAGAAGTAGAATAATATAGTTGGGAGAATTAAGGAATCGATCAGATCAGTTTTTCCCAATTTGTACCATGAATAATGATCCGTTTTCACTCAAATGTTCAGATTATCTTTAATTGTACATCTAGCATTGAAGTCACTACCTTAGCACCACTATCTCTAATCTGAACAATGTTACAAATTCCCTTTAAAGAACTTCTGGGACATGGAACCTCGGGGTTTTGATGTTCTCAATACAAAATAGAACAGCTTATTTTGATATTGCCTGCCATCAGTTTTAAACAAAAATATTTATCTTGACAATTTACAAAACAATTTTTTTCTTCTTTCAACAGCGTGAATGTATCTCTGTCCACGTTGGCCAAGCCGGATGTCAGATTGGCAACGCATGCTGGGAGTTGTACTGCCTGGAGCACGGCATCCAGCCTGATGGCTATCTACCTTCTGAGAAAACCACTTCGAAGGCGACCGATGAGGCCTTCAATACCTTCTTCAGTGAGACGGGAGCGGGCAAGCATGTTCCTCGGGCCATCTTCGTCGACCTAGAGCCGACGGTCATCGGTAAGGGAAATGAGGAGGAGGAGGAGGAGGAGGAGGAGGACGAGGATGACGAGGAGGAGGAGGAGGAGGAGGAAGAGAAAGAGGAAGAGGAAGAGGAAGAGGAGGAGGAGGAGGAGGAAGAGGAAGAGAAAGAGGAGGAGGAGGAGGAGGAGGAAGAGGAAGAGGAAGGGGAAGGGGAAGATGATGATTGTGATGGTGATGATGTTGGTGATTGTGGTGATGATGATGATGTGATGATGATGAGGAGGAAGAGGAGGAGGAGGAGGAGGATGGTGGTGATGATGGTGATGGTGAGGGTGAAGTTGACATGGCGATGATAATGATGATGATGGGATGATTTTGGTGACTGTGGAGGGATGACGACTGGGATGGAATATGGTGATAATGATGATATTGATAATGATGCTCATAATGATGATGAGGGGGAGAAGGAGAAGGAGGAAGAGGAGGAGCAGGATGGCGATGATAGTGATGACGGTTGTGGTAACGTTCACATGGCGATGATGATGGTGATGATGATGATGATGACGTTGATGAAGATGATGATGATGATGATGATAAGAATGTGGCAGAGCAACCATGGAAATGAGTCTGAGGAAGATATAATTATATAATACAGCAATGCCCAAAAAAACGAAGAAGAAGAAAAACTCAGTAAAAGGGTGAAAAATATTAACCGATGAAAGAAGATCAAAACATAATTATTTTTTAAAGAAAGTAAAGCAAAAGAATGACAAAATGAGAACTTTAGTCGAACCAAAACACAAAAAGCTATAAGGGGGAATATGTGAATGGAGAAGCGTAATGAATAATTGATGAACAGATTAAGATAAGAGTCGGTGAATAAGGACACCAGATGTGTAATCCAGAGAAAGTTCCATCACGAACTTTCTTCGACATGTCGAGGAGGCTACCGAAGCCTCATTCATCAAACCACGACCGACAGCCAATTCGGTTTTATGGCACTTGACAGCACGCATTACATCGGAAATGCGAATTGATAATTGATGCTTGGCGCGTGCCACGAGGATAATCATTCGTAACAAAACAAAATTCGGACATTATCGTCTGTGAGCAATAGTGCGACTTGCAGGGCACCCGTCAACGCTTCGACGAGGCCGATAACATTCCGATCATTCCAAGAGGGTTTATCATACTTTGTAGATACAAGAGGGCTTGGGGAGAACTCAGCGAGCAAACAGGGTTCTCAGCTACTGACCGTTTTAATATTTTGATGTTTTGTTTTTAATTCACTTCCATTTTACGTATGATTTATTTGTTTTTGTCTTGCCGTTTCTTTGTCTTTCACCTCTCTGCCCGTATGCCCATGTCCCTTCCTTTGTACAATCTTTTTATCTTTCTCTATCCTCGCCTCTCTGCATCTTAGTATTTCTTTCGCTCTCATAAAAGAAAGTGAGAATCTACCATATTATTACAAAATTGCTTTGCTATCAGAAATATTTAAACGGAGGGGGGGGGGGGGGGGAGGGGTTCATTCCTGAACCCCTTCTAGCGATACTTTCCTAATCAAACCCGTTTCTTCTCCTTGCGTCTATTTTAAGCTACTCAACTCGCCTTCCATCACCCTCTCTCGTACTCTCTCGATCAGGGGCGGCGGAGTGACCTTCAAAGTGGGGAGGGGAGGGGGAAAGGCACCAACAAAAAAGACACCTACAAAGGGAAATCTCAAAGCTTTAAGATTTTAAGATTTGTGAGGTCGCAGTGCGAAAAATTACATCTTATAAAGAGAAAAGACCAATCCTGATGGGGGTTATAAGCACATTCTCATAACAGAAGACTGAAAGACCTCTGATAAGCGACATGATTATATCAACTATAAATGCGTGAGAGCGTAGCGAGCGAGCTTTGGGGGGAAATTGCTCTAAATTAGGGGCACGTTTAATGATGAGAGGAAAAGGGGACACTTTTCGAAAGGGATTAAAGACCACTTATTGGAAAAGAAAAGAAGCACGTGTCAAAGTACAAATGGTTATAATCAGAGGTGAAAATTTGGCAGTTCTCACACCTGAAAAAGGCACTCACCAGGGATGAAAGAAGGGGCTTATGAGAATGGTGAATGGGCATTAGTCGACGGAAAAGGGGGCATCAGATTTTGATTGGTTGATTGATTATCAGAGGTGAAAGGGGGCACTTATCACACGTAAAAAAGGGGCACTTTTCATACCTTAAAAGGGGCATTTTCTAGAGATTAAAAAGGGCGCTTATCAAAGGTGAAAGGGTAAGGGGAACTATTACAAAGTAAAAGGGGGCACTTTTCCTATGTAAATAGGGGCACTTTTGGGGTACTTAAAAAGTGTGTGTGTGTGTGGTGAGGGGGCACTGTGCCCCCTGCTCTCTCCCCCGGGAGCGCTGCCTCTGCTCTCGATATACTGTCAAAAAGATTGCTCTGTGCAATTCATAACGAAGGAGATAGCAATTCGAATCAAAGTGAATCTTCCAATCTTTTTGAGCATCTTCCTCCGCGCCACCCACGCCCAATTTTGTTGATGAATGATAACGGGACGACAGGCGCAAGCTGGATGGATTTCTCGGTAAGTCAGGGAGTTGGGTAAATGTTGTTTACATCTTAGTCATTGAAGAAGGCATTTATCGAGATCCTAATTCACTTCGAAGCATATCATGCCATTTGATATTGCGGTCGAATTCTCGGCGATAAAGTTAGAGGGCGAGTTGAAAGATATTCCACAGTCCACGATCCTTGTATCATTGGCTACAGGGGCGTAGCGTTTGCCCAGTCATTAATGGGGCGCTGGTGTCGGGGGGGGGGGGGGGCACTGCTCATGCGAGACTAATCTTTAACAAAATATTTGCCAATGACCGGGTAGAGTGGGGGAAGTGATCGTACTATTTTTCTTTTCACGTTCTCTTTCCTCCTCTCACTTTCCGTTTCTCCTTCTCTCCCCCCTCCCCATATTCGATGAGCAGGGGGCACGTGCCCCTGTCCCCCCATGTAGCTTCGCCACTCATCGGGTACTATCTTATCTGGAGATACCGTCCTCGCCTCGCTATTGCTCGCAAAATTGATTTTATTTTGTTAATTTGAAATACTGATAGCAGAGAGCTTGGGCGACGCTTTGTTAAAGCAAGAACAACATATAAGTTTCGTTTCGGATGGAACCATTAGCATGTTTTAAAGCTTACCGAATCAAGTTAAAAAGCTGAATATCAGAGATCAAATCACATCGTCAATCATTCGAAACAGACTTGAATAACAACAGATAACTGTGTCATTTAGAAAATGAGAAATGCACATTCATTTTGGCAACAAAATAATCAATGCAATAAGACAAAGAACTAAAAACAGCATCGGAATCTAGCAATCAATTATTATCATCATGTCCCCTTTCCTCTGATTCATCTTCTCTCTCTCTACTCTCGACTTCTCCCTCGATCTCTCCCCATTAAAAAAAAAAGTTATCTTCGTCTTTCTTTCTGCATGTCTGTATCTCTCCTTCCATCTGTCTCTTTCCCTACTCTCTATCTCTCTTTCTCTCTCTCTCTCCCTCCCTCACCTCTCTATCTCTATATCTCTCTCTCTGTCTCTCTCTCATATCATTTCTCCTCTCCCCCTCTTTCCCCTCTAATCTCGTCTCTTTCCCTCTCGCTCTCATCTCCCCTTCTCCCTCATCTCTCTCTCTCTCCTCTACTCGACCATTCACCAGTTTCTTATAAGCACTATGGATGACAATCGTTGTAGGAGAGACCCTTGTTTCCACGCGCAGATCGACGACCATGTTATTCATAATTATAATATTCGTCACATGTTATACCAGCTGACTCATGTTCTCCTTGAAAATGATATGTCCGTGATTTGTAGTGTACATGAATGACATGATATTCTAATGATATAGCGCCGTTCTATTCGTTGTGTCATAAAATCAACACGGCTCATGTGATGAAGTATTTAATGAGTGATAAGTGATGACGATGTTGAGTGATTATGTTTACTGAGGGAGAGAGAGATAGAGAGGGGGGAGGGAGAGTGGGCGCAGAGAGAGGGAGAGAGAGAGAGAGAGAGAGAGAGAGAGAGAGAGAGGGAGAGGGGGGGGGGGCAGAGAGATAGAGAGAGGTAAAGAGAGAGAGAGAGCGAGAGGTAGATAGAGAGAGAGGTAGAGAGAGGGAGGGGGACAGAGAGATAGAGAAAGAGGGGTAGAGAAAGAGAGAGAGAAAGAGAGAGAGAGAAAGAGAGAGAGAAAGAGAGAGAGAGAGAAAGAGAGAAAGAGAGAAAGAGCGAGAGAGAGAGAGAGAGAGAGAGAGAGAGGGGGAGGAAGAGAGAGAGAAAGAGAAGGAGAAAGGGGGGGGGGGGGGGGGAGAGAGTCGGGGTGAACAAAAGAGTAAGAAAAACGTTTAAGGGGCGTTGGTGACCACACTTTCTTTGGGAGATTATGTGAGGGGAATTTGAATTGAAAAGAGGGAGGTATAAGTTTAGAAGAGTGCAGGGAGGGGATCATGAACATGATGAAGGGTGCGAAGAAAAGAAAAGAGTCATTTGACAATATTTGACTTAAAAAGGAAGAGCCAATCTGTATTTTAAAAACTTGGGAGAGCGGGAATACAAGGAAGAGGTAACGAAATATGAATCACTAATTTGTTGCGCTATGGTGTATACGATAGAGATTGGCTAAATTTAGGCTAGGCTTAATCCCCTTTTTCTATTTACATCTACTATAGATGAAATCCGAACCGGTACCTACCGTCAGCTCTTCCACCCTGAGCAGCTGATCACCGGCAAGGAGGATGCTGCCAACAACTACGCCCGTGGTCACTACACGGTCGGCAAGGAGATCGTCGACCAGGTCTTGGATAAGATCAGAAAGTTGGTGAGTTCAACAGTTCTTGCTTGGTCCTGCTGACATTAGTAATTGAAAAAAAAAATGAATTGAATTCCTTTGTCTAGAACCATTACGAATAAATGTGAAGGCTTTCAAGTATTACATTCTAGATTAGGTATTTTGTGAACGATTTTTCGGAGGAAAGGGGAGGCTTAATTTTTGAGAGTTAGGAACAACTTTTGAAGGGGGCATATACAAAGAATTAGAAGGAGCAAAGTCAGGAGCAGTTCTAGAATAACGATTTTTTGAGGGGCGGGGGCCTCACATCGTTTTTAATGGGGGTCTTGAATAAAATGTTGGGGCTTCAGCCGCCCCGACAATCCCCTCTAGAAAGATCTGTCACAATGGCTTTTGTTTTTAAAGCGCGGCAGCAGCCAATGTCCCCCTCTGAAATGCGATTGGGGTGACCCCATTTTACTCAACAAAGATCAGTCAAGATACAGATTTGATAGAAAATGATTGTTTCTTTTTCATTCTCTATATAGTATTTGATAGTTTGTAGAGAATAACAAGATGATGGAATTGCATATATTAATATAATGACAACATTCGTTATTTTTTTCTAGGCTGACCAGTGTACAGGTCTCCAGGGATTCCTCATCTTCCACAGCTTCGGCGGTGGTACCGGCTCGGGTTTCACCTCGCTACTCATGGAGCGTCTCTCCGTCGACTACGGAAAGAAGTCCAAGCTTGAGTTCGCCATCTACCCAGCGCCTCAGGTATCTACTGCCGTGGTGGAGCCCTACAACGCTGTTCTCACCACCCACACCACTCTCGAGCACTCCGACTGTGCCTTCATGGTCGACAACGAGGCCATATACGATATCTGCCGTCGTAACCTCGACATCGAGCGTCCCTCATACACCAACCTGAACCGTCTCATCGGCCAGATCGTATCCTCCATCACCGCCTCTCTGCGATTCGACGGCGCCCTCAATGTTGACCTAACAGAGTTCCAGACCAACTTGGTGCCTTACCCCAGGATTCATTTCCCTCTAGCTACGTATGCTCCCGTCATCTCTGCTGAGAAGGCCTTCCACGAGCAACTGAGCGTTTCCGAAATTACTAACTCTCTGTTCGAGCCCGTCAACCAGATGGTAAAGTGCGATCCCCGTCACGGCAAGTACATGGCCTGCTGTCTCCTGTACCGTGGTGATGTCGTCCCCAAGGACGTCAACGCCGCCATCGCTCACATTAAGACCAAGCGTTCCATTCAGTTCGTGGACTGGTGCCCAACTGGCTTCAAGGTCGGTATCAACTACCAGCCACCTACCGTCGTGCCCGGCGGCGACTTGGCCAAGGTCCAGCGTGCCGTCTGCATGTTGAGCAACACAACTGCCATCGCCGAGGCCTGGGCCCGTCTCGATCACAAGTTCGATCTGATGTACGCCAAGCGCGCTTTCGTCCATTGGTACGTCGGAGAGGGTATGGAGGAAGGAGAGTTCTCCGAGGCTCGTGAGGATTTGGCTGCTCTTGAGAAGGACTACGAAGAAGTTGGTGTTGACTCAGTCGATGAAGCCGATGAAGAAGAACACGACGAGTACTAACTTCACTCGAAGAACTGTTAAAAAGGTGCTACAAATAACTCTCTGTGTGAGCAAACTGTACCTGAAATTTAGATCAAGAACTCGTGGGCCTTTAGTTGAACCTCGTTACATCAAACTTCTTGGAGCCTAAGGCCTCGTTTCATTGAACTCTTGTTACAATGAAACCTTGTTATATCGGGCTTTAAAGAAAAAGAATTAAATTAATCGGGACCGGTATAATTACCTTGTTATAATGAGAGTTTGTTGTAAAACAGTGGTCTTTATAAATGGGTTCCACTGTAATGTGATGCTGCTCATTACTGGCATGACAAAGTAAATTTGCACGGATTTAGCCGTGTATGTCCAAACAAACGACGATTCTGACTTTGCCTCAATGAACAGAGTTAATGGTACTGATAAAGCAATCATATTTTCAACAGGAAAACATATGATTCTTAATCTTAGATCATATAGAGCAAAAAGATTCAAACAAATTCCTCAACGGAAATACGGCTCATTTCCCCTAAGTTGTGTAAGCAGGAAATCAACCGATTTTTAAAAGGCAAGTAGTATTTAGCAGTTTATTAAAAGAGAGTATATTCAATTAAACATTAGGCAAAAGCTGACTTATTTTAGTGATAAAACACATAAATGAGTAAATAGCCGAATATCTGTTTCAGTCGATATGTTTACACAAAAAGAATTTGTTCCACAGAAACATTCACTTTTGAGTATTAATTTGGCTGTTCCTTTATATATGACAGCTATGCTATCGACACAAAAACAGGCTAGTCTTGAATAATCCACGTTGTATGTCTAGGCTAGTAACTCCATGGTCTATTCCAACATTTTATCATGGCGCAAATACGCTGTTGCCCATAAACTTTGAATAACATTGTCGTACCTCTAAGCATGAAAAAGATTGTGAGAATATGATTCATTCTTGATATTCTTTCTCATAAGTTTCCTGATTAATCGCTTCGACTCTTTACATTGATCGATAAAGCTCTGATAAGATATAAACTTCGATCATATATCCAGGATAAACCACATTCTCATGATCACAACATTGAAAGAGATAAGAAAAATTATTCCAACTTTATGGGCTAGTGTAATACTGATTTTCTTCCTCATTTAGGTAGCTTTTCGTTATAAATGAGAATATTTGTTAGATCTGTGCAAATTTAAATCGCCGTGCAATAAACAGGATACGGTTTGTGGTACATTGCGTGGCAAGAAGTGCGGGAATAATGAAAAAGAGAAGAAATTTGAAGTTACTTAGGCAAACAGTACTACAGTAATACAATATACACTCCCATCGTATTTTGACGAGGAAAAGAATTTCGAACACAGCCAAAACAATAAAACATTGCAGGTGCGTAGATTTTTTCAGACACACCTGATAGTTTCAGAGGGAAGTCTTATAGTAGAATTGAACAAGGATATTCAGGTATATCAAGTTTAAAGGTATTACAAAGTTTTGGGTTATGAATTTGGTTCAAATCAAGATAATAGAAGCATATGCGATTTTACAATATTCAATGATCGTTCTCGCGGTTGAAATCAAGTCTAAAGTTATGAAATTGTAAAATAATAATAAACTCTTTATGTTGTATAGCGCCCTCTCAAGACTGATATTACTTTAGCTTTTAAATAATGTTTCTTGACTACAATCGACCAATTTGCTATTCCCGTTCGGAAATTATATATCAGAACTGCATATTCTGAGATTAATAAGGTCACAGCTACCATGGAAAAGCCTTAGGCGCTATTTAAAATATTTGAAATTTACCGGGAGCACCGGTAAACTTTGATTATTCAATTTGCTCAAAAGCAGAAGTGTTTTAGGGGCTAAATTTGTTAGTGCTTATAATACATCCACAGGGGCATCCAAATATATCAAAAATTTAAAGAATTACTATTCATCCACTTTCAGAATATCCCGAAACTTTGTATTACCTTTAAGGTGAAAGGTCTTTGTTCACATCAGAATTGCTTCAGAGGGACACATGATGGACATTTACCAAACAGAGCTAAGAGTAGAACGCGAATTCTCTTTTAAAGAAGCAAAGTATCGATAAATCTTTGTATCTCTGTAAAACATGAGAGGAGTTTGCGTTGATGATGAATTGTTTGGAGAAGAATGTGTAGAATTAGGTGATATCGTTTCCTTTTACAAGTACTTGGTTTGAAAGAGGTATGATGTTTTAAGAGTTACTTTTGTTTGAATTTGAAAAATGAAGGCATTCCTTTGCTACACCAGTTACTATAAGATTACCTTTGGTTGTACTAGAGAAATTGCTGCCTTTGTAGATATGTTTATTTATACTTATTAATGTATAGTAGCAAGTTTTAGTTACACGATTTCAAGGACTTTCGAACAAATCTCCCTCGGGCAATTTCAATAGCCTTTTCTATCACCTTTTGAATAGTGCGAACATTGCGATGATGTATTACGTAACCCGTACATGATTTCTACGGGATATACGATAAAGGGTATTGAAAATGTCCTTCGAGTTGATTTATCGAAAGGCTTAGCGATCGTTTTGTATGTGAAGGTAGGCTAATGACAAAATTATAAGGGCGTTTTGCAAAACTGGCATTCCTTTTATTTTTATTGCTCAGTAGTAAGATGATGTATGATTGATGAATGTGATCATTTTTTTATATTTGAAAATTTGATAAAATGTAAGTTGATCGTTTCATACTTCGAGAGGATGGTAAAGAATGGCTGATAGTGAAAAATGAATTCATGCATTGTACTAAATGAAAATTTGTGAACCCTACGCCCGGCCTTCTCCCTAAAAAAGAAAGAAAACAAAAGAAACATCTTTTTACAATTATTGCTGTTGTGCTGAATGTGGATTTGCTAAGTTTAAGATGATATATACATGTATGTGCTATAAAGGATGATACAATGCAATAAATATCAGCAAAACAATTTCTGTAGTATTAATTACATTAATGAATTAATTAAATTTAGCTTGGTATCAAGTTTGACACAGAATTGTGTAATTTGTGCTTGGTTTTTTTGATGAAGAAACTATCTTGGCATAACAAGTATGTTTTCATAGTGTGCAATGGTGATAAAATGCCTTACAATATTTTTTGGGGACATATTACATCGCACCATCATCATTAAATATAAACATAATCGCAAAGGCTTTCGGAAAATCAACCTATGGCAATTACAGTCACCTATTGAATGATGTACTACTTACGTAATTCGAACATTATTTCTATTGGATATACAATACGGCATTGTAATTGCCCTCAAGTTGATTTATCGAAAGTCTTTACAACTGTGTTTAATTGTCTTTTAAACCTAAGTCTGAGCCCGACTTAAAGGGATAGCCAAGTTCTGTTGCAGAGGGCGTTACACAAAATAATTTGTTGTGAGTTAATGAAAAACTGAGTGTCAAATATGAAAGAACATACAATTAAAATGAAAAAATCATCTGTTTGATCAAAATCGGTTCAGAGACGGCTGAAATATCCATAAATATAACGATTTCTAATATTTGAACCAGCCGTTGAAAAAACGTGAGAGCGCCTTATAAATTTTATTCCAGCCAATGCCGATGTTGGCTTTTCGTTGGCTTTTTCGTGTTGGTTATAATACGCACAACCAGCCGGCTCGTGTATTGTTATTACTAATTAATGAACTCATTAACGGTCACCGTTTAAAAAAAAAGTGAAGCTGAATTGGTATGATCGTATCGGCTAACAAGAACTTAACTATCCCTTTAATGTCAGAATAAATGTCACGTAATGCAATTTTTTTAACGGTAATAAAGCTATGATGTTGTGCCTAAAATGAATGCTATGTACGAATGCTGATAGTGGTATAATAAATTATTAATTGTGAACAGAATATCTTATCCTTCTCAAGTCTCGATCCAAAGCTGTTTCTTCAAAATACCAATTGTGGATTTACAGTCAAACCTGTCTACAGCGACCGCCCAAGGGGAACACAAAAAGTGGCCTTTGTAGACAGGTTCCTTTAGTACATGATTCAATGAGAAACCATTTTCAAGGGAAACAACAAATGTGGCCTTTGTAGACAGGTGGTCTTTGTAGACAGGTTCCTCTAGTACATGATTCAATGAGAAACCATTTTCGAGGGAAACAACAAATGGGGCCTTTGTAGACAGGTGGTCACTAATGCAGGTATGACTGTGTCAGTGTTTGGCAAGACATAAATGTATTATAACAATATGACTTTCACATCTTTCTCTCATTTGTGATATTTTAAGATTTCCTTCTGATCTATTTCAAGCAAATATTCTCACAACTCACAAACTGTTCATTACCATAAAATATACTCTTACGCAATGTATACCGACCTTTCCTTTCCTTAAAATATTATCTTCTCTTTAATCATTACATGTAATTTCCATTAAAGACAAAAATCTCATATATGTTGCCATTCATCTAAATAAAAATTCTCATTTCTCAAACCATTCATCATCATAAAATATTCTCTTACACAATATATCCAACCTTTCCTTTCCTTGAAATATTATCTTCTCTTTAATCTTTAATTTCCATTAAAAACAGAAATCTCATATATCTTGACTTTCATTTAAAGGTCATGTGAAATCCAAATATGAGTTGATTCCTGTTGATGTGCATGGCTGCATACAACCCATATTTTGTTATTCAAACATCTTAATTTTCATTTCTCGAACCATTCACTTCCAGAAAATATTCCCATACCTCCAGTGATTTATTCATGCAAAAGATGATAAATGGTGATGTACAAAAAATAGGTGACACACTGAGCCAACATCACTAATTCTTTCGTCATAAATATTTAGCTTGTATGAACTTCATAATAACTGAACAGTTTGAATCAGATAGGATTGAGCTAAAAATGTGAATTTATTGTAATATACATCACACAATTATGCATGAATAGTGCACCTCGTCATGCTGTACTTAAGAAAGTACATGTATACATATGGACTATGTAGAAGTGATATAAACATATATTATTAGTCATACTTATGTCTGGTTATTACTTGGTTACAACATGCACATTACATGGATGAGCAATTAACTGATATGAAAATTACACTCTCCATAAGAACTAAATAGAAAAAAGCAAAAAAAGGCGGACAAAAAAAAAATGTATCTGAGGAAACGTGGTGTGTCTCCCGTCAAAGACTTCAGATTTTTCTTGAAGCTAAATTCATTCAAATTATTGTACATTTAATGAGGTCAGTAATGAAAATCAAATAATTTAATCATGTCTCTAAATAAAGAAGAAGAAAATATAAACAAGTGGGCCTAGCAATGACTTAATATCAGGTTTCAGACAGTACACACAAGGATAACGTGTAGCTCTTCTGACCAAACCCTGTTTACTTTGCATTGAAAAGTAGATGTAAAATTGAAAATGAGCATATATAAGTCCTTTAAAGCCAGTCTGCACTAGTTTAGCCAGGAGGGATCAGACCTCCCTGCAAGGTCACCGACGGGTGGTTATCCCATCAAATCATCTCTCAATTAACATAAGAAAAAGGGGACCATGGGGGACCAATGGTCACCGATTAGGCATTGTTTGTTATACAGTGCGTCCCAGAAAAAACGAAACCGAGAAGTATCGATGTTCTATCATAACTTAATCACAACTATAATTAATGAATGATACATATTTGGAAAGCTTAGAGTCTCCTCTTTCATGTGATGCTACTCAGATGATGCATATTTCACGCATGAGTGATTAAAAGCAATTTGAAGGAAGGAAACCAAAAAGACATTTGGCGGGCGGTATCTTAATGTCGAAGAAAAATTCACATTTCTAGAAAGTTGAGTTTCTGCCCTTTCATATGACACCTCAATCAGGAAAAATGAGCAAGGAATGACAAAGTTCTGTTTGTTTAAAGTAGTGCTTGCATTTCCATAATTTTATTAAACGAATTCGTTTTCACTGGCTGCCTGCCGTATCAATAAACAAAATTAACAAAAGACTTAACTCCGTTTCGTTGACAATCAGCCATAGACGAGAGTCTTCATGCATGGCTGATTGTCAACGAAACGGAGTTAAGTCTTTTGTCAAATCTGCTTTTTGCTACGGCAAGCACCCAGTGAAAACGAACTCGTTTGTTAAAATTATGAAAATGTAAGGGCTACTTTAAACAAACAGAACTTTGTTATTCCTCGCTCATTTTCCCTGATTAAGGTGTCATATGAAAGGGCAGGAACTCAACTTTCTAGAAATGTGAATTTTTCTTCGAAATTCAGATACCGCCCGCCAAATGTCTTTTTGGTTTCCTTCCTTCAAATTGCTTTTAATCACTCATGCGTGAAATATGCATCATCTGAGTAGCATCAACTGAAAGAGGAGACTCTAAGCTTTCCAAATATGTATCATTCATTAATTATGGTTGTGATTAAGTTATGATAAAACATCGATACTTCTCGGTTTCGTTTTTTCTGGGACGCACTGTATAGAGGGAGCAAGTAGCTACAAGTAGTGCAGTGGGGTTTTAACAAAAAAAAACGTGGAAATTCTGGAATTGATGTTCAGAGGATGTGTGCTTTTTCTTCTATTTGAAGTCAGAAGGATGTTAACTCTGTGTATAATGATATGAGTTTTTGCCCTTTTGGCTCCAAACAGACAATTTATTTTCCAAACAGACTCTTGCCTGTTCTTTGCCTGAGTGATCATTAGCCCTTGGTCTAGTGGGACATGTCCGAGCTGCTAGTTTGACAACTGTCTCTGGTCTCTGACTCTTTGTTCTTGCCTAGAATATCATTAGAACTTGGCCTTACAAGACATCTTCAAGCTGTTACCTTTAGAACAGGATCTTTTCTTTGTAATTGCATGGAATATCATTAGAACTTGGTCTTACAAGACATCTTCAAGCTGTTACCTTTAGAACAGGATCTTTTCTTTGTAATTGCATGGAATATCATTGGAACTTGGTCTTACAAGACATCTTCAAGCTGTTACCTTTAGAACAGGATCTTTTCTTTGTAATTGCATGGGATACGTTTGTAGATCTTGGTCTACATGTAGCTATTTATTATCTTGAGAAACTGTCTCTTAGATAATCTTTGCCCAAGGTATCCTCACACCTTGGGCTAACAGGACATGTGCTCTATCCCATGATACACAAATAGTTCTAGGTCTTCTTTGAAATGTCTCTCATCCTTATCCTTGCCTAGGATAAGATTGTAGATCTTTGTCTGGTATCTTCCAGCTGTTATCTTGGAAGTGTCTCCTGTACTTTTTTTTCTTGCCAGGGATATGATTCTAGATCCTGGGGGGTGTTTCACAAAGATCTGAAGTCGAACTTAACTCTAAGTTGGACTTAAAAGTTATGGAGAGCCATTTGTAGCCTTAAAATAAAATATATTCATAAGCGAAAATTCAAGTATTTTAGAATTTTTATAAATTCCACATCAAGAACATGAAATCTCCTCGATAATAGAAAATATGAAGATTTGAATCAATATTTTATGTAACTTTTACAAAATATTTTCATCGATACTAACAGTTTTTCATAATTGTTAAGTCCAACTTAGAGATAAGTTCTAACTTAGGATCTTTGTGAGACACCTCCCTGGCCTGGTGTCTTCTAGGTGTTATCTTGAGAACTGTCTCCTGTCTTTGGTCTTTCCTGTGACATGTTTGTAGATCTTGGTCTTGTGTGCCATCTTCTGGTTGAGCTCGGCGTAGCTGAACTTTTTCTTGGCGTCCCGCTGCTGCTTCTTGCTACCGTACACCACTGAGAGAGAGAAAGGGGGTCAAGGATAATACTATACTGGACATCTTCGCTAGTAGATCTAATAATAATAATAATATAATAATATTCAGTTCTTGTATAGCACATATAATGAGGTGTCGTGGTCGTGGTCGAGTGGATATGTCACCGGACTGTCAATCACAAAGTCCGCAGTTCGAGTCCCGCCGCGGCGCTAATGTCCTTTGGCAAGACATTGATCTACAGTTGCCACACTCAACCCAGGTGATGTAAATGGGTACCTGGCAGGAATTAAGTCCTTGAAATGCTAGAGCGCTGTAATGGCAGCCGTGCTAAAGCTGGGGTAATAATCGGGAGCGCCAGGAGTGTCAAGTCTGACAGACATGAGCGCTATACAAGAACCCAATATTATTATTTATTATCATATCATATTATATGACGTCTCTATGGGCTTCCAAAGAGCTTTGGAAATTATTACCCTAGCTTTAGCTCCGGCAGCCGTTATCAGCGCACAGTGCATTTCAAGGAATAATCCTACCAGGTACCCATTTACCTCACCTGGGTCAAGTGTGCCAAATGTAGATTAATGTCTTGCCAAAGGACATTAGTGTCGCGGCAGGACTTGAACCGCGAACCTTGTGATCCACAGTCCGGTGACATATCCACTCGACCACGACACCTCTAGATCTTCATCACAGGACATGTATAATTCCTTTAACATAGGTCTATTATGGTCCTTACTCTAATATTACCAATACCTATTTCTGAAACAGTGCTTTACCAGCTACAACATGTCCAATTTAAGGGCTTAATACAAAGTATTATTACCCTGCTTAGAACAAAGTATTATTACCCTGGTCAATGGATTCAATTGCGATTCCGTACATTACCGAGCACTCTAGTCCTAGCTCTATGATCTAGTGACATTTTTGTCTGCAGTCATATTCCTACACAACTAATTATCTACCTTAACCCTAGCACAAACAATGATGCAAACCCTAAGCCTACACATAGCCTAAAACCCAAACGCAATCTTTAAGGTAAAGACCAGTTCTGGTCATGCAATGCATTGTGAAAGAAACGTTGTGGAATCGATCAGAAAAGGTTGATCATCTAGCATATAAGTATTGGTGTGTACTGCAAGGTTCTGGAATCATCAAAATGATAAGAAATTTGGCCCAGTCTTGGTAAGGTTACAAGCACCGTACAGAGAAAGATGTATATGGGACTACGCGACACGTACGCGATATCTATCCGGTCCAGATAGATATAATAATTTACCAAATATACCAATTAGTAAGCGGTTTCCAAGCAAAATTTGTACCATCAAGTATTAGTCAAAACATATTCTTTCACATGATTGGTAGTAAGAGCTTCCATTTCATTTTTTGAGAGGGGGGCATTTCCAAAACTGGTCTTTACCTTTAACCCTAACCTTTGCCTTTAACAAAGAAAAGGTGGAGCATTAGTCGTCGGTGCAAATATTAGCACACCCTTATTTCATGTTAAGTGCTTTACCAAAGGATTTCAACCTGAGCAAACTCTGGTTCAGTCTATAACACACCATTACTCATTTGTATATGAAACTAATGTGAAACATGTGAAACTAATGCATATTATAGACCATACAAGAGCAGTACGCATTCAAGAGCCTATACAAAAAATGAATTAGCAGACAAGAACATTCTTAGCTTGAAAGTATGTTGAGCACTTTTGTTTCCTTTTCAGTCAGTGCCCCAAAATCTTCACTTCTAAATTATCAGACAAATTTCCAGGGTAGCTCTAATAACAAGAGTGCGTCTGGTTCATTATACCAGGATGAGGAAATAGCTAGAATGGATTATTTAACCACTAACAAGTTCAAGTGCTTTGCGTCTGGTTTTTAGTCATGCGAGCCAAATGGATGAACCACTACGGATATAGAGAGCACAGTCTTATGGTTGTGAAAATAGGAATGTAGCTGCTATAGCATAATGTTTTCTTTCTTTCAGGCGCAAGAAAGACAACCACACTTAAGCAGATCTAAAGAGAAAATTGAGTTCTGATGAAAATGATTTGCAAACTTTTCAATTAAAAAAAAAAATCCAATGAGGAAGGATATGATAGTGGCAATGTCCACTGATCAAGATTGCTCTTGAAGTTCTCTCAAATTTCAAATATGACTAGAAATCTTTATAATTGGACCAAATTGCGATGCCACATATTTATGTAGTCAAACGTAGTGATGAACATGTCTTAGGTTTTTCATTGTTGGTAATTTTTTATTTTTTTCTCCCCTCTACCAACCCCTCCTTGAGTAAAAAAAAAAAAAAAAAAAAAAAAAAAGGATTCAAGGGAAAAAAATGGCATCTAACATTCCCCCCTTTTGAGTAAGAAAATTGGGAAAACTAGGGGAAAATGAGGGGATAATCGGGGAAATAGGGCTAAAGTCTGGAAGAGAAAAAAAACAGGATAAAATTTTTTAAAAAAATCAGGAAACCAATTTAAATCAGGTAATTGTCAGGCCTGTTCTAGTTTAAATCATACTTCTTCTCTAGTAAATGAATGGGCCTATAGAGGTCAAAGGTAAAAGGTCAATGAAAAAAGGATACAGAGGTCAACGCTGGGCGGGACCTTGAAGCCAAAGGACTTGGCGACCTTCTGCAGGTCCAAGGTATTGACGTCGTAGATGTTCTTGAGGCTGTGGGCGTCGTAGGATCGGACGTAGCCCTTGTACGCCTCCTGGGCCGACCGGTGGAGGAAGTAGTTCTTCTCAATCAGCTTCTCCAACTAAGAAAGAAAGAGGAAAGGGTCAAGGTTCAAGGGTCAAGGTTCACTCGAGTTCTGATAAAAAAAAAAAAAAAAAAAGAATTCTCACAGAATCAAACGAAACTTACACTGAATGTTCAAGATTACAAATAAATGTCATTTACCATACAATTTTGGTAGAAAATGTATAATGGCTGAGTAATGAGCATAAAAAGATAAGGAAATCAAGGTAAGTAGGCCTGACACTATTTGTGCAGTCCCATATACATCTTTCTGTGTACTTTCAAGTTCATTTCCATACATATATATCTATACACATGTAATACTATACATAAAGCATTAACAAATCTGTATCATTTATGTTGACAATTGATTTGGTTCGGCTTATAGTTTAGACAGCTATATGTCATGATGCTATTCATTCATTCAATTCTGATTACATCCCCTCCCCTCTCTCTTTCTTTCTTTCTCTTTGTTTGCTAACTGCAAGAACATGTTCTACTTTTCTAAACATATTTTGTCTTTGGAGGGGCCCCCTCCACTTTCTATCTGTTTGTCTGTCTCTCTGACTCTGTCTCTTTAAATCTCTTCTCTCTCCCTGTCAGTCTCTTTGTCTGTCTGTCTCTCACTCTCTCTCTCTTCAGTTTGCTAATTGCAAGATCATGTTCTACTTTTCTAAACATATTTCGTCTTTGCCCCTTCCCTTCCTATCTATTTGTCCGTCTTTCTGACTCTCCCTCTCTCCCCATCTCTCTCTCCATCCCCCTCCCCATCTTTCTCTCCACTCCTCCCCTCTATAGCGTTACTCAATATCTCACCTGAGAATGGATATCAGAGACTTTGCTCCAGCTGAAGTCAAACTCATTCAGGGGTACCTTGGCATGCTTCAGGTAACGCACAAAGCCAAGCTCCTCGGGTCGCAGGATCAGGAGGGCATGACCTTTGCCCTTTAACCCTCGAGCTGTACGCCCGACTCTGTGAATGTACTCCTGCAGAAGAATAAAAGAATGTTACATTAATCACCTTCATACTGAGCCTTAACACATTACAATATGTTTTACTTTAATATTCAATGTTTTCTATCCCATCCTACCTTTCATATTACTTATCTCCTATTTTACTGAACAGATGATAAAATCCTTAGTGATTCAATGGTAATTCCAACCAATTAAGAAATGAAATAATATCTTTATTTTATAATTAGAGTAGATACAGTCTTTTAGCTTCGTGCAATTCTGTAAATATTCAGCCGTGCAGTTCTGTAAATATTCAGCCGCACAACGTAACCAATCCTGTCTATTGACTTATACAGGTAGCTTAATAAAACTAGATGGAATTTCGACTGCGCGCAGTCGAAAATGATGCCTCCGTCATAGAGCAATTTTACAAACCAAAAGAGAAGAAATTTTTCAAATTCAAGTTCATTTGTAATCCATTAACAGGTTCTCAGAATATCGTCATTACAAGCAATTTCTCATATACATATATGACCCTTTGATCTTTGACCTCATGACCCTAAAATCTACTCAGTTCATTGGCTCTGCAAGATGTCCTGAGTTAAAAAGTAATCCATCTGTCAGTTCTAATGAGAATGCGTTCACAAGCTATTTTTGCATACATAATGAGCCCATGACCTTTGACCTTATGAACCAATAATCTACTCAGTTCATTGGCTCTCTAAGATACATAAATGATCTAAGTTTGGCAGGAATCCATCAATCGGTTCTTGAGATAACGCGATCACAAGCTGTTTTTGCATACATAATGAGCCCCGTGACCTTTGAACTTTGATCTCGTGACCCCCAAATCTAATCAGTTCATCGGCTCTGCAAGATACATACATGACCAAAGTTGGGCAGGAATCCATCAATCGGTTCTTGAGATAACGCGATCACGAGCTGTTTTTGCATACATAATGAGCCCTGTGACCTAGTGACCCCAAAATCTAATCAGTTTATCGGCTCTGCAAGATACATACATGACCAAAGTTTGGCAGGAATCCATCAATCTGTTCTAATGATAATACCATCACAAGCTATTTTTGCATACATAATGTGCGCTGTGACCTTTGACCTTTGACCTCGTGACCCAAAAATCTAATCAGTTCATCGGCTGTGCAAGTAACATACATGACCTAAGTTTGGCAGAAATCCATCAATCGTTTCTTGAGATAACGCGATCACAAGCTGTTTTTGCATACATAATGAGCCCTGTGACCTAGTGACCCCAAAATCTACTCAGTTCATTGGCTCTGCAAGGTACATAAATGATCTAAGTTTGGCAGGAATCCATCAATCTGTTCTAATGATAATACCATCACAAGCTATTTTTGCATACATAATGTGCGCTGTGACCTTTGACCTTTGACCTCGTGACCCAAAAATCTAATCAGTTCATCGGCTCTGCAAGATACATACATGACCAAAGTTTGGCAGGAATCTATCAATCGGTTCTTCAGATAACGCGATCACGAGATCGGGACGTACGTACGGACAACCTGAAAACATAATGCCTCCGGCTACTTCGTAAACGGAGGCATAACAATTAAATTGAGCACAACATAGATCTCATTGACTATAACAAATCATTCCATTACAAAACCTATTTTAAATTTGGATCTGTCAAAAAAAAAAAAAATTGTTTTCAATAAAATTATCTAAACAGGACGTTGAGTCAAATGAATGTCCAGTTTGAATGAAAGACTTCATGACCCTACTGACCTTGGGGTCATCAGAAGGGTCGTACTGAACGATCCAATCAACGGCCGGGATGTCCAGACCCCTGGCAGCTACGTCCGTACACAGGAGGATCCCGGTCTGGGCGTTACAGAACTTGAAGAAGGTCTGGGTACGCTTGCTCTGCTTCTGCTTGCCCTGGTAAGAAAGACAAGAAAATGTTTGAAAGAATTTTATCTTAAAGACCGTATGCACTAGGTTTGGCTAGGGTGGATTAGACCTCCCTGCAAGGTCACTGACAGGTGGTTATCTCATCAAATCAGCTCTCAATTAACGTAAGAAAAAAAGAGGATCATGGGGGACCAACAGGCACCAATCAGCCATTGTTTGCTATATAGAGGGCGCAAGTAGCTATAAGTAGTGCAGAGGGCTTTAAATATAAGCCCCAGACTAAAGCAGGAGGCGCGGAGGCTCAGTGGTAGAGCAGTGGTCTTGCCACCTGGAAGTCCCGGGTTGGAAACCAGGTTGATGCGCTAGTGCCCTTTGGTAAGGCATTAATCTTCTTTTATGTAATACCATGTTCCTTGGGGAGGGCTTAAAGCCGTTGGTCCCCTGATTTATCTGATTGTTTACTTACAAGCATACACATGATCTTTTTGCAATCAGGTAAATCAAACAAACAAACAAACAAACAAACTTCCTCTGGCTAGAAAAGAAATCAAGAAATCATGTTTCCAGTACTATCCAACGTTTTTTTTAGTGCGTGCAGTTCGCATATGAGGAGGCATGATATGCGCACATAGAGATCCTATATATAGGCCTAGGATCTCTATGGGCAGGCATGAACCATATACGCAGGCTGCGCGCACGCGGGCTCTGTTGTTTAGAACCAGTAACGACAAGCTCATTTGTCAGCCATACTCTCACAAAACAATCTTGAATTAATTCTTTTTACATCAAATAACAAGGATCTAGGAGTTTCGTGGTATAAAACAAATGTTGCATGCTTTTATTTGTTCATTATAATGAACTCATGCGCATGCATCATTTGTACACTAGTATAACTTTTCTCAAAGGATAGCTTACATGGATGGAGTTGACTGGGAGATCTATGTAGTTGAGTAGCTCGCTGTGGTACTTGACGGACATGCAGGAGGAGAAGAAGACCATCACCTTCTTGTTTCGATTCTTCTTGAGGAACGTGAAGAGGAGTAAGAAACGCTTCTCTGACGGACACACCACGTAGCCCTAGTGGTCGGGTAGCAAAAGGTAGAAAACAGAGGTAACTAAAGAGTGACGCGATGCATTTATATAATAAAACTTGAAACAAATCTTAAAGATACTATGTCCCTTTTGCAGCCAACATCAAATTCTGTAGAACTTTGCAGGAATAATGAATATGTCATGTATGTCCTATATGTGAAATTTAAACGGTACAAGGGTCGGAAAATCAGACTATTACTTAGGTGATTGCAATCACTTATGTCGATTTGTCAACTAATGGTCGTTATTTTCCCACAAAAAGCCATTTTCAAACCATTTCGTTTTGAGGGAAGATCTAAATGAGTATTGTCTTTCAAATGCTGTTGGAATTGAACCTTTTCAGTTTGTTGACCTGCAAATGGGACTAGTACCTTTAAGCTACATTTGCCTCTCTCAATTCAGGTGCACTGAATCGGCCTTGCCTTATCATGGTGGCTAAGCTGAGCTGAGCTAGCACTTTACAGATATATATTATTACCCCGGTCATCGGATTCATGCTTACCCGCACACAATTTATGCACATTTTCCACTCCCTGGGGAGCATTCCAGCCAGTCGCCATTTTACAAGCGCCACTTGCTATTCAAACCACATTAACTTTTGCATCCTACCGGGTACCCATTTAACACCGGGTTGGAGAGTGGCAAATGTAGATCAATGTCTTGCCAAAGGACATTAGTGCCGCGGCGGGGACTTGAACCGCGGACCTTGTGGTCCACAGTCCGATGACATATCCACTTGACCTTAAAGAACTTTATGTTTTTACCCGTTTCCTTTCTGTTCTAGGACATCAGCTGTATCACCTGACATTTCCCTAACTTATCTAGTCTGTTGACAATAGCAGACACTTTATGATTTATGCTAAAAGCCTTGTAATATCAAAGATTACTTTAACTGTTCTAATTGACCGAACAGCAGGGAATAATTTTCCTCAAATTTTTTGATTAGCAATTTCAGCCGATGGATAAATATTTCAAATGAAATTCTGTACGTTTCTATGGAAGAAAACTGCTACACAAAAGATTTTTTGTATAGCAGTCATGCAAAAATGCATAGCAAATTGCGATGCGATACCAGGAAAATTATTCCCTGGAACAGAGCAGATGATTTTAACCGATTTATGATTACAAAATGTAACATCTCCAGTACCTGTTCTAATCCATCGACCGTTGCTGACTCTTTATGATCATCCACTCCTACATAGATTGGTTCCTTTCTCAGTGATATCCTGGCTAGATCCTCCGTCTTACGGGTCTGAGTGGCAGAGAATAGGCCTGTCTGTCTCCTCTCTGTTAAATATTAAATGTAAAACAAAAAGTTAAAGGTAAAGACCAGTTTTGGAAACACCCCCCTCTCAAAAAAATGAAATGGAAGCTCTTATTACCAATCATGTGAAAGAATATGTTTTTACTAATACGTGATGATACAAATTTTGCCGGGAAACCGCCTACTAATTGATATATTTGGTAGGTTATCATATCTATCCGGCCTGGATAGATATCGCGTAGTCCCATATACATTTTTGTGTGTAGAGTGCTTGTAACTTTACCAAGACTGGGCCAAGTTTCTTATCATTTTGATGATTCCAGAACCTTGCAGTACACACCAACACCTATATGCTAGATGATCAACCTTTTCTGATTGATTCCACAACGCAATCAAAATGCAATCGCATGACCCTAATTGGTCTTTACCCTAAATCAGGGCCTTCAAACAACAACAAAAACAGCAACAGCAAAAATGACGACAATGTTATCATTACTAATTTTGCCCACATATTTATCATGCAGGATGTTTAAGGCACTCAAGGTGTTCCAATATTAAAGGGAGTGTAGCTTGGCAAATACTGGTTGACGCCATCTACGTCTTCTTTTGGACAAGTGCACGTTAACAAATGGACTTGATTATCTTACTTATATAAATAACTTAATCTCTACATGGTCAGCATACGCAAAACAGACCAAAGTTCCCCTCGTGCTTCGGTTTTGCATATGTTGCACACATGTGGTTGCTGCGGTCGCATCGTCCGTAGTTATATTTATACCTGATTGGCTCCCGAGTCAGGCCACGGGAAAGACACGTCGTCTCGTCAGTCTACACTCCCTTTAAATCTGCTCTAGCTCAGCTACATATTATGGGTGTCATTGATTATCTGTCTCCTCTCATAGGCACATCAAAGTTAAATCTTTCTCTGTCTTTTGAGTAATGGGTAAAATCATCAAAAAATTATTTATTACAAAAATGTCTTTACTGTTCCATAAATCACAACAGATAAGACTTCCTGAGCAGGGAGGGCTATGATGGAATCATTATTAACTAAGTACAAAATCTTACAGAAACTGGTTATAAATTTATATACAGTCAAACCTGCTTTGGTGACCACCTCTCTACAAAGACCACATTTTGTGTTTCCCTTGGGTGGTCGCTATAAACAGGTTTGACTGTAATACCACAGGGCCATGGTGGGTTGGGCAAATGACTTACTTGGTAGCAGCTTGATGATTTGTTTCATCTCTTCTTCAAATCCAACCTCGAGAATCCTATCAGCTTCGTCGATGATCAGGCACTGGAGGTTCTTGTACATGAACTGGGGTGTATTCTAGGAGTAGGGCGGAAATGCAAAAGGACTTTATCAGTGGTCTATGTCATGGCAGTGGCATTTTTAAAGGGATCCGGTTACTTTGTCTCAGATTCTGAAACAAATTCCTGGATTTCGCTCATGCTGTAATGATAATTATAAACCTTTAGGTCAGTCAGGAACTACCCCATGACTTTTACAAGCCGATCGCCTGTGTGATTATCAAGATATTTATGATTGGAAATCGAAACCAGATTTTGCGTTTTCCTAACGGTTTTCGTAACACTACAGTCTATTGGGGGAAACGAGTATGGTAAAACCGGTCACTCAAAACTTCTGCAATTCTGAGCCACTCACAGAAAAAAAGACTTGGGCACGCTAAAGTGTTTGTTTCTTCAGTATGTAAGAATTCAAGTGTTAAATCCTCACATACATCATTTGAAACAAATCTATTTAGAGGTGTTGTAATATTATTATTTCCAATTATTCCAAAAGCAATCACAACTGAGAGTGTCATAAAACATGACATTTTACTCCTGTGTTGACGGTCAGAAGTCTTGACCCTTACCTGCATGTGGTCAAGCAGTCTGCCCGGTGTGGCTACGATGATGTTGATTCCCTTGGCCATCTTCTTAGCCTCGGTGCTGCGGTCAGTCCCGCCCATGATAAGACCGAAGGTGTGGTAATGGTGCTCCAGGAGCTCTTTGAGGACACCATAGGTCTGCATCGAGAGCTCGCGGGTCGGGGAGATGATCAGTACCCCAGTGCCTGTAGAAGCAATGTGATGGGATTATTGGCTCAATGTAAAAAATGCCATAGGAAAAATGTCGGGCAGTGTGCTGATAATGGTCTTATGAGCCTAATGTGAACAATGCCATAGAAAAAGATACTGTTGCTACACTAGGGTATCATGGTGAACTTAGGCCAAAATTAACATGATTGAATCTTTGCACAGCACAAAACGTATGACCATTCGATACAAGGGTCTGAAAATCTGATTTTTTAATTAAACGACGGTGATCGCTAAATTCCATTCGACAACAAACGGTCGTTTTTTCCCCACAAAAAGAGATTTTCAAGCCCTTTCGTTTGGAGGGAAGTTCTAAATTGGTACAATCTTGCAAATGCAATTGGAATTTAACCTTTTCATTTTTGGGGCTGCAAATGGGACAACATGTAGTACCTTTAAATAGCGAATATGTGAAAGTCCTTTGATGTGCGCAGTTGCAGTTCATTCACAGGCTATAACAACTGCGGCATATTGTTCATGGCGATTTACCGCGTCATATCTGAAAAAGCCTTTTAACATTTTGACATTGTCTTCCTGATGGGAGAAAGACCTGCCACAAACTTACCATTTCTTGGCATGAATTTAAGCTTGTTCATGAGCTCTATTGCAGGAATGAGGAAGGCCAATGTCTTTCCACTTCCAGTCTTGGCTGCAGCCAGAATGTCTCTGAAACAACAGGAAGAAAACACAAGAATTAGCTTTAACAAGTTGTGATAAAATTTGAAAAAAATGTACACCATTTCATAATTATCCCCATCAACATTTCACAGATGTCATCATCATCTTCATTTCTGCTTCAACAATGATTTAACTTTAATACTATCATTGCCAGCAGCACCACAATGCTCATCATCATCTTAGTCATCCTCCTCCTTCTGATCATCATCATCATCATCATCCTCTCCTATTATCATCGTAATCCTCCTCATCATCATCCTCCTCCTCATCACTTTCATCATCGCCTTGATCCCCATACCTCCATGCCCCCATCACTACAGTTTAACTCTACTTCTGTTAACAGAATGACCATCATTTAATATCATTACTTCCACCATCATCATCATCACTCATACTCACTTGACCTCCATACCTTATGTTGGATCTTTGTCATCTGGGTATAGCCCATGTTAGCTATGCCCATTAACGTCATCAGATCCTCTACCACAATCATCATCATCATCCCCTCCCCCTCCTCCTCCTCATCACCATACCCCATCATTATGGTATAACTCTACTTCTGTTAACAGAACGACTATCAATTTTAGAAATCATCGCTGTCACCATCATCCCCTCACCATCATCCCCATCATCATCATTGTCGTCGTCGTCGTCATCATCATCATCATCCCCATCATCATCATCATCATCATCATCATCATCGTCACCCTCATCATCACCACCACCACCACCACCACCATCATCATCCTCATCCTCACCACCACCACCACCACCATCACCACCACCATCATCATCATCACCACCATCATCATCATCATCACCACCACCACCCCCACCACTCATACTCACTTGCCCTCCAGCATGTGTGGTATAGCTTTATGTTGGATCTCTGTCATCTGGGTGAAGCCCATATCAGCCACGCCCTTCAACGTTTGTTCAGAAACTCTGTCTGCTAACGAGGCAAAGCTCGAGTCTGATAAGATCTCCTCGGTAACTGCCACTGGGAAAAGGATGGAAATGAGACAAGATTACGTGTAGGTTGTGGACTTGTGGTCAACTGTTTTGCAGCGTAATTTCCTAATACTTATGAAGTATTGGCCTCATGTTTTAACCCGAAAAAAGTAAAACAGAATGAAAAACAAATTCAGTGTTAGGTCATAATTTGTGAACAATCTAACTAATTCAAACTACTGATGATATAATTCTTCACCTGAGAATCTAATTCTTAAATTTGATGATTAATTTTAGAAAAGACTTTCAAATGGTTGCTTCTATTGATATATGTACATTAAACAAAAGAACTTTGTACAAAGACATACCGAAGCTACTCATCTTGCACTTACCTTACACTTGTCAAAGAAAAAGCATATTTTGCACTTATTCAGAAAAGTGCAAGACAAAATGCTTGAACAGTTTTCGTTCAGAGCTGTTCGAGTTTGCAGTCCAAAAAATCCTTTCTTTTGATAAAGGAAGGAACAACATTTCTTCAATATGAAACATGTGAAATATTTTCTTGGCCTATATATTCAATATCTTCCCACCTAATATCAAATCCTCAAAAAAAGTTTGGAAACTCAAGTTTCATTGATTATATCTCTCTTTATCATGGAATGATTATCGCTTTGTTTAGTATCCTTTTGCTTATTCCTCTTTAAAATGAAACCATATTTATTATCACTTTGCAGCAATGCCATGAGCAGTACGTCAGAATAAAGGGCAAGGTCAAAAGTGAAAAGTTGCAAAATACAATGGTAAGCGCTGGTATTGTGCACCACATAGCAGTCCTGCACTCTTCAAAGAAAGAAGAATGCACAGCCGAATATGAGCACCGCATTTTGCAACTTTTCACTTTTGACCTCGCCCCTATGTGTATTTTGGGGGTTTATTAGCTTTTCCTAAACAAGAGCCTTACTGTTACTTATACTTACAGTCTGTTTCTTCTTCTGCATTGACTTCTTCTGAATCTTCGTCTTGCCCCCCTTGGTTTTCTTTCTCACTTTCTGGATTTTCCTCCTCAGATTCCTCAGTTCGAGGTACCTTTTTATCTGATAGAAAAGAGAGCATTCCATATAAAGAAGAGTTGTATAGGTGTGTAAGACAGGTTTACTTACACTGTTTCAAATTTGTTAATGTTAGCTTGAAATTCTACATTTCCTTTTATTCCCCCAAAAGTGGGAGACCCATCCATGATGAATGGAAGCGAAAACTGTGATTTTGTTGTCCAATATGTAAAGAAATTTTTGTGATATCTCTTTTCTAAGACTTGTAAATCAAATGAAAGCAAATTCATATACAGACTGAGCTTTTTATTTCCTAACCTGCTCACCTATCTCTACTTCTTTCAAATCTGGGTTCCACTAAAGCATGAACCCCCCCCCCCCCCCCCAAAAAAAAAAAAAAAAAAAAAAAATCCACAATAGACAGTCGTGTTATAATAACCGTTAGGAACGGTTCTTGAAATTTCAAATTCCAATCATAAATATCTTAATAATCAGACAGGCCATTGGCTTGTAAAAGTCATGGGTTTCCTGACTGTTTATAGTTATGATTGCAGCATGAGCTAAATCCAGGATTTTGTTGAGAATCTGAGATAAAGATACCCAATCCTTTTAAAGTAAGATGGATAGTCAATAATAAATCAAACATCTTCAACTATCTCACCAGGTGATTGGTCATCACTCTCAGCTTTCCGTTTCATTTTCTTCTTCTTGGGTTTCTTGCTTTCTTGAGAGGGATCTGTTTCTTCTATCGTAGAGGGTTCATTATCTAAGAAATAAAAGCACATCAGTGTAATTCTCTCCTAGTATGATTCTATTGTCAAATAAACATAGACTTAAATTGTACATGTATTAAAGAGAACTGTTGCTGAGCTAGCGCCATGAGCGTCCTGGACGGTGTGCGCGTTCTATGGGTGGTATTCTCGAAAGCGTACTAACTTTAGTCCATGGTTTAATCCGCCGACTAAGTATGGAATGCAAAATAAAATCTAATAACATAACCAATAAACAACAATATAACTATGATATATTTATGTTATGCTAATTTAGGGACATTCAAAAATATATTTATATGGATGTTTGGCATTCCATACTTAGTCAACAGATTAAACCATGGAATTAAGTTAGTCTGCTTTCGAGAATACCACCCTATAATTTTACACTATTATCTTTTTTATTATTACAACCACATCCTATAAGAGACAATATAAAATTGATTTATTGATTGATTGAAAATTTGAAATGGTATACATCTAAACACTGCATCATTCAAACAGTAAAATTGAATACACAAAACAAATGCGACTGTGTCCTATATGTCTCTGCCCTTTGTTCTTAAGATTTTGCGATAATGAAAAAGCGGGAAAGAAGGGCGGACGAAAGTATGGGGAACCCCATATACATAATGCCCTGGCACTACCTTTGGTTGACAGAGGCATACAAAAGGGGCACTTTTGGATTACTTGAAAAAAGTGTGTGTGTTGGGGGGGGGGGGGGGGAGGGACACTATGGCACTGTTCCAATGCCATTTTGAAGTAGAAAAGCTGATCAAATTAGCCCATAGTAATTGTTGTCTTGAAAGGGATCACAGGAAACCAGAACCAAGTTAGAGCAATATCGAGTTGAAAGATTCCTGTCTCAGAATCATGCTTATTCTCATTCTTCAATCAAACAATGTAGGTAGGATGATAATTCATCACTGACAGGCAATCCAGATGATATTTTATTACTAGTACAAGTCTGAACTTTTAAAACAGTGATAGCCCTCCATCGAGGTATATCAAATATGTTTCATGAAAACACTTAAACTACATGTACAAGTCGGGTAAACAGTCGTGGTAACTATACGCTGGCGAACCTCACGAGTTAATTGTGTCTACACGATACATGACTAGAAAGCAGGACTGACAACCCCAAAACATAATGCCTCTCGCACAAACTTCCGTGGGCTGAGGAATAAAAAAAGTAAAATGTATCTAGAGTTCATTCAGCAGGTCAATATAAGTTAGAGGGAAACAACGTATAATTTGATATAAATATTCATATCTTTATGGAAAGAAATGCATGAACCTCACAT
>JAVYIG010016092.1:0-32732 GCA_035222895.1 Strongylocentrotus droebachiensis | reverse complement strand
GGGTAATTATCCTAGAGGGTAGTTATCCGGGGGTATTTGTCCAGGGGAAGTTGTCCTGGGGGGGGGGGTAGTTGTCACAGGGGGTAGTCGTCCTAGAGGGTGGTTGCCCTAGGGGTATTTGTCCTAGGGGTAGTTGACTGGGGGCGGTTATCCGGGGGTGGATGCCCAGGGGGTAGGTGTCCTGGAACCTTTAGATAGACCTACAGTTCTGCTATGAAGACTGTATAAGTGAACTATAAAGAAAAATAAGAGGTTTAACAAATTACATAGCTGGCCAAAATGTTTTCCTCTGGCAATGGTTTAAAAGTTGAGATTGCTGTTCAGTTCGCTTCCGTTCGCACAGACAGAATTAATCGTATATCATGGTCTGACAGTTATAATATCTGGCAAATATGAGAAGATACTGAACAAGATTAATTCCAGTTTCCTTTCCTGCTACAAAAAGGATACTTTTGGATTGTTCCAGTGATTGCCTGAGGGGTTGTTCCATTCTTTAATACTTCCAAAAATTGACCACAAAATACTGAGGCACTGCCCGGATTTGAACCGGGGATCTCCTGTTTACTAGACAGGCGCTTTACCAACTAAGCCACAGCGCCGCACACAATTTGTTTTATCATTTCGAATCAAAGTCCAATATTGTTTTACCAGGCTCTCTCCATAATATTTATTTGAATCTTAGTTCAACGACATCTTTGAAATAAGTTGTAATTTAGAGACATTTTTATGCACGAGCTTTTCTTTTCGTTTTGTTTCAAAGCTTTCCTGTATGATTATATTTCAATAATTTATGATATGCACATTGTTTTCCATAATGGCTCCCCGGCTTTGTTAGGGTTCATAATATACACCCTAGTATCGTTATATATAATTTGCAGTGGTTTTTTTTTTTTTGGGGGGGGGGGGGAGGGGTAAAGCGTCTGCCCCACTACATGCATGTCACTGACCACAAACACCACACCCATGGGCCGCATCTTATTTGCGATCGATACCAATCGTAACTATGCACATAAGGGATAGGGGATGCAACTTTGCGATTGATTAGAGGACCTAATACGGATAAATCGCAACTCTTTATAAGACGGGGCTCAGACCAATGCATTGCACGGTCAATGATTTTAGGAATAGTAATCGAGTTCATCATCCGCTGATTCTTTGTTTCGATACCTCCACCCCCTATAAAGACTGATGTTAGATGTCTTTGATTTTTAGTTGTTAGATGGGCCTAAAAATATGCTATGAATATAAAGGTGCACTAGTATGAAGAAAAATAAGAGGTTGGAAAATTTACATCGCTGGCAGACAGAATTAATCGTATATTATGGTCTGATAGTTAAAATATCTGGCAAATATGAAAAGATACTTAACCAGATTAATTTCTTTCCTACTACAAAAAGGATACTTTTGGATAGGTCCAGTGATTGCCTGAGTGGTTGTTCCATTCTTTGATACTTCCAAAAATTGACCACAAAAGAGGCACTGCCCGGATTTGAACCGGGGATCTCCTGTTTACTAGACAGGCGCTTTACCAACTAAGCCACAGCGCCGCACACATACGTTTTTACCATTTCGAATGAAACTCGACTATTGTTTTACTAGGCTCTCTCCCTAATATTGACTTTGAAGCTTCGTTCAACGACATAATGAAATAGGCGTAATTTAGAGACATTTCTATGCACGAGCTTTTCTTTTCGTTTTGTTTCAAAGCTTTCCTGTATGATTATATTTCAATAATTTATAATATGCACATTGTTTTCCATATATATATTTTTCCTAAAAACCTAAAAATTGAATTAAAAATTATGTCAGGCATGCGAGCATTCAAGACACCAAACATCTGTTGCAATTATCTAAATAGTTTACAGATCATTCAACATTTGTACAATATTTGGTAAACCAACAGACGTCCCTCTTGTTTCTGTATAATTATACATTATTGTGTTCTGCTATTAGGCCTATGTATAATCAATGCTTGTCTATCAGGCCTATATATTTAAAACAATTATGTTGTATTGCCCTTTAGGTGCCAAAACATGGGTCGGTCGGTCGGAAATCCTTTTTCCATTTTCTTTCTCCCTCTTTGGGCTGATATCAGGCGCGGATCCAGGGGGGGGGGCCGAGCGGGCCTTGGCCCCCCCCCCCGCAAAAAAAAAAAAGAGAGAAGAAAGGAAAAGAAGGGAAAGAGGAGAGAAAGGGAAAGAAAGAAGAGGAAGAAGAAAAGAAACTGGGGAAGGAGGAGATCGGGGGGGGGGCCGAAAGGGCCTTGCCTCCCAGGCAGTTGCCCCCCCCCCCATCAAAAAAATAAGAGAGAAGGAAGGAAAGGGAAAGAAAAAAGGAAAAGAGGAGACATGGCGTACTGATATAGGGGGGGGGGGGCTTGGGGGAAATTAAATTCAAACTTGGTTTAATTCTAATTCCATAACGGTGGATTACAAATAATGCTGAAATAACATAATTTACAAGATTTATCCTCACTTTTTAGTAAATTATACTTTTTTATGTGTTTGTTGGAAAATGACAAATTCCTAAATTTACAGCCAGGCAAGAATATATGATTCTTGAGATTCCTAAATGTCAGGGCCCGAGGTACGGCGGGGATCAGGAGCCTCGAACCCCCCCCCCCCCGGGGCCCCTCCACTTTTTTTGAAAAAGTATATTAAAGAGAAATTAAAAAGAAAGAGAGCAAGAAGAAAAAAAATAGTTAACTGCCAGAGTCAACAAATAATGGGGCATCAAAAAATGCTCATCTGCGGTGATTAAATGCCTAAAACCCCTAAGCTTCCGGGGGCTCTGCCCCTTGATTCCACCTAGGGCCCTAAGGCGGGCCCTTTGATGCTCATCTGACGGTAATTTGATGCCTAAAACCCCTGATTTTTGGAGGCTCCGCCCCCTGGACTCCACGCTAAATAATGTCCTGCCAGTGTCACAAAATTATAAGGTATAACAAAAAAAAAATGATTATCTGACGGTTAGTTAATGCCTAAAACCCCTGGATTTTGGGGACTCAGCCCCCTGGACCCCACGCCAAATAGTTTCCTGCCAGTGTCACAAAATAATAAGGTATAAAAAAGTGCTCATCTGACCGTAATTAATTTCAGACAAGGATAAATTCAGACAAGGATTAAGAATCGAGAACTGTACAGCGAATCGCCTTCTTTCTCTCGGGAGGGGGCAACCTGAATTCAGGTCGAGAATGGTAATACGAATCTCTAATGATTTAATGAAACGTAAAAGCTTCCGCCCTTCGCGCGGGAGGGGGGGGGGAACTAAATTCCGACGAGGATTATTTTCGAGAACGGTACAACGAATCGTCTCCTTTCTCTAATGATTAATGAAATTTAAAAGCTTCCGCGCTTCGCGCGGGAGAGGTGGAACCTGAATTCAGACGAGGATTAAGAGTCGAGAACTGTACAACGAATCGTCTTGTTTCTCTAATTGTTTAATGAAACGTCAGAGTTTCTGCGCTTTGTGCAGGAGGGGGAGGGACTGAATATCGACAAGGATTAAGAGTCGAGAACGGTAACACGAATCGTCTCCTTTCTCTAATGATTTAATGAATCGTAAAAGCTTCCGCGCTTCGCACGGAAGGGGGAACCTGAATTCAGACTAGGATTATGAGACGAGAACTGTGTACAACGAATCGTCTTGTTTCTCTAATGATTTAATGAAACGTAAAAGCTTCCGCGTTTTGCGCGGGAGGGGGAAAAAACTAAATTCAGACGAGGATTATTTTCGAAAACGGTACAACGAATCGTCTTCTTTCTCTTATAATTTTATGAAACGTCAAAGGTTCGCGCAGGAGGGGAGGGGGGAACTGAATTCAGACATATATTAAGAATCGAGAACGGTACAGCGAATCGCCTTCTTTCTCTCATAATCTTATGAAGCGTCAAAGCTTCCGCGCTTCGGGCGGGAGTGGGGAAACCTGAATTCAGACGAAGATTCAGAGTCGAGAGCGGTAATACGAATCTCTAATGATTGAATGAAACGTAAAAGCTTCCGCGTTTCGCGCGGGAGGGGGTGGAACCTGTATTCAGACGAGAATTAAGAGTCGAGAACTGTACAACGAATCGTCTTGTTTCTCTAATGATTTAATGAAACGTAAAAGCTTCCGCGCTTCGCGCGGCAGGGGGGGGGGGGGGACTGAATTTAGACGAGGATTAAGAGTCAAAAACTGTACAACGAATCGTCTTCTTTCTCTAATAATTTAATGAATCGTAAAAAACTTCCGCGCTTCGCGCGGGAGGGGAAAAATTGAATTCAGACGAGACTTATTTTCGGGAACGGTACAACGAATCGTCTTCTATCTCTAATAATTTAATGAAACTTCCGCGTTTCGCGGAGGAGGGAGGGGGAAACTCACCCCTCCCTGCACCGACCCCCCCCCCGCATTACGTCACTGTTGGTCACCATTACGTACCAATATTTGGCTCGCATAATTTCAAATGTGGGCCTCCCCCCCTAAGAAATCCTAGATCCGCGCCTGGCTGATATTGCTCGGTTTTGACCGTAGATTTCAAGATTTTGGGGTCGGTCGCAAAGGGCAATAAAAGGGGGCAATACAACATCTTTTTTTTTTAGGCCTCATTCTACGTTTTGCTCTAACCACTCAAATCTCTCTCTCTCTCTCTCTCTCTCTCTCTCCCTCGCTTTAACCCTAAGAAGGCCGGGCTATTTGAGGTCTTAATACTGCGGGGGGGGGGGGGGGCATTATGGCCACCTAAGATATCGACCGTGAAACGGCCGATCGCCGAAAAAATTTGCACGCATGTCAAGTGAAGTTTATAAAATACTATGGTAAATTTAATTTTTTGAAAAATTCACTCATTTGCATATTTATGGTAATCTATGCAAATAAGGTCATGAATAAATTCACCTTTTTATCCATAAATCATATATTCTTTATATTTAAGCATTCTTTTTCACTACATGTATTCGTTGGACCCTTTTAAACAATAATAATGATAACAAAATTTGGAAGAGCTAGGTTATTCCTTATGTTATCTCTTGTTTTGATAATTTCTTAGGTATTTCATTTTGTTTAAACTTATGTATTGTATTGTTTTTGTTGTTTTATTTAATTTCTAACTACAATTCAACTATTTTGACTCCCAAAACAAACACCTAAACTTTAAACAAGACCCAAAACCAATGTTTTATCTCTTTTTAGGAAAAACGATATTTCCATATGTTTTGTACACAAATCACGAAAATTAGCGATTTTCGGGCTGACATACAAAGACAAAAGGTAAAAAAAATTGTTTTAAAAGATGAACTAGAATGAAGCAAAATAAGAGGTTGAAAAATTTACATTGCTGGCAGACAGATTTAGTCATACCATGGCCTGATAGTTAAAATATATGGCAAATATGAAAAGATACTTAACCAGATTAATTCCTTTCCTACTACATAACGGATACTTTGGGATAGTTCCAGTGATTGCCTGAGGGGTTGTTCCATTCTTTAATACTTCCAAAAATTGTCCACAAAAGAGGCACTGCCCGGATTTGAACCGGGGATCTCCTGTTTACTAGACAGGCGCTTTACCAACTAAGCCACAGCGCCGCACACATTATGCCTTATCATTTTGAATAAAAGACCACTATTGTTTTACTAGGCTCTCTCCATAACATTTATTAAGAATCTTAGTTCAACGATATATATATGAAATAAGTTTTAATTTAGAGACATTTCTATACACGAGCCTTTTTTTTCGTTTTTTTTTCCAAAGCTTTCCTGTGTGATTATATTTCAATAATTTATGATATGCACATACATGTTTCCCAGATAGGCCTAAAAACCAACAAGAATAAATTAAAAATTATATCAGGTATGGGAGCATTCAATACACCAAACATCTGCTGCAATTATCTAAATAGTTTACAGATCATTCAATATTTGTACAATATTTAGTAAACCAACAGACGTCCCTCTTGTTTCTGTATATACATGATTGTAATGCGTGTCTATCATTCTACGAGCACGACCCCCCCCCCCAATTGGTGAGAAAATATTTAGCGGCGAATCAGCCAGCTGGTGAATAAGCGGGGGGGGGGGGGGGGTAAGGATCACTTGTATTTTTTTTTGGGGGGGGGGGCGCCCCCGTGGATCCGTGCCTGATTATTATCATTATTATTATTACTATTATTATTATTTGTATTTTTATTATCATCAACATCATCATTATCATCATCATCATTATTATCATCATCATCATCATCACCACCAGCTGCTGCACCATCGCTATCAAAACTCCATTTTGCCCCTTTTCCTCATAAGCATCAATACTTTCACTCTCCTGGAAGTCATTTATATTTTCAATCATCATCATCATCATCGTCATCATGATTATTTTCACTGTTAGCACTCATTTGTCGACATTCTTCTCAAAGGGCCATTCGAATAAAACTGGAGTAAAACAAATTTTGAAACATCGTGATAGATACAAAAAACAGGTTTTCGAAAAAGTTCTTTTGAAATGCAAATGAAACAATCTCTCTTTTAATAATAAACAACATATTGATTGATAATTCTTTGAACAAATATTCATAATCTTATATACAAAACTACAAGAATCTCTCTCACAAAGTAACTAAACATAAGAAAATAATAGAAACATACAAATAAACTTTACAATGGAGCACAGTATAGAGTAGATAATTAACATGGATGTATAAAATTGTAAGGCTGACATAGCATTTGAAAAAGAATGAAGGCAGCATTTTTGTTAAAGCACATGGGTCTTCAGATGAATACGAGCTCAGGTGTTGATGCATGTAAGAACTTCCTGCGCTGATATTAAAGCGATTATTTTTTTCATTTATCAGAACTAAATGTCTATGAAAGCTAACGAGTATAAAAGGTTCAATGAGTGTTCATGAATGTCTATCTATTTAGACGGATGCAATCATCACTCGTGAATTTCTCCTCTGCCTGACGACGTAAATTGCGATTCCGGCGAAGATGACAACGACGACGATGACGGCAATGGTAGCTCCCGCGACGGTCGACGCCGAGACAGCCTGTGCTCTTCCGTTGGCATCACGTACGAGATGTGGGTTGTTGTTGTAAGGCTGGCTGTTGAATCCTTGGTCCGCGAAGGGGTTGCCGCCGCCCATCATACCGCCGCCACCGTTGTAACCTTGTCCACCGCCGTAACCGGCGCCGTAACCGGCTCCGTTACCGTAACCGGGGTTGTATCCATTGGCCATGCCGCCGGTTCCACCCATGCCTCCGCCCATGCCTCCAGCTCCGCCCATACCGCCTCCGCCCATGCCGCCGCCCATACCGCCTCCAGCTGCACCAGCGGCTGCTGCCGCTGCGGCACCGAAAACGTCGAAGCTAGTCATCTCTCCCGAGTTGCCGGTTGACATGCCGACCATATCTGCGTATTCGCCGAATTCCCCAAACGGCTCTCCTTGGGCCATGACACATCCTAAACAAAATTGAAATAAATGAGAGAAATAAAAATGATATATTGATATGCTCCGAAATACATAATAATTTATATATTTTTGTTCATGTATTACTGTAGAAAAGAGGCTCTCACTTCGACTCTCATACGACTCTCATTGCGAGATCATTTTAAATTTGGATGGGTAGAATATCATACCCAATTTATAGACTAAAACCATGATATTTCCACAAGCAAAAAGAGGGGAAAAAAATCCTCTAGTTGATACATGTCGAAAAGTGTCATCGACTGTCCTAGATTTATAACAAAAAATTGGTCCGGCCAAGTGTGTACAGTTTTTCAACAATAGTTTTGGATTGACAGACAGATTTTAGCATCGTGTATCCCTTGATGATTGACATCAGTGCATGGATGTTGGATTTAATTTGCGATTACGACTAGCCAACTAGCCCAAATAGGACAATATTATACCCGGAGTCACCACCATGCTAACAACTACGGACAAAAATACCAAATTTTATATCCGGCCAATACCCGGCTGACGATTATCCAGGGGTGTGGTCTCTAATAGGCCTAAACGCATGAATTTAGTATTTATCCCATGGTTATAATACATGAGGGTACTTGTTTGGGGTAGGAGCGTGGGTGTAATGCAGTCCAGGGGTTAGTTGTCTTAGAAAAGAAATCTATTAAATACTATAACAAAATTAAAAATTAATGGAATGCAAGCTATACAGTCATGTAGGTTTCCACTGTTATTATGCAAAGGCCGGTGATGCTGTGCGATTGCTAACCTCAGTTAAAGAAATTATAGACCATGTGGACCCCAAATGATTATTTACTATTCAACAAAATTGATTAAGACCCAACTTACTAAAAACCAATTTGATTCCTTGCACGACATCAGCATAATTTTTCAATTAAAATGCTAATCCATTAAATGATCACACTTATCCTTTTGGATTATCATCAGCACTCTTAGTACGACCTCCATGAAGCACATTAAGTAACATCCGTTCACTATTCTCAAATTGAAAACAGACACTATTTTAAGAGACCAAAAATAAGCAACAGAAACTGCGTTTATAGGAGAAGGGAAATAGGAACGAGCTCTTATTATTAATTAAAAACAGAATATTAATTGACCAAAATAAACCAGAGAAAATTTCTCCGGAGAGAGGGATGGAATAGAGACGGCAATGAGTTTGTATATCAAGCAATAACATTGGTTGATTGGGTGGTTGGTTTTGTCTGACTGCTAAGGAAGCATGTGTATGCTTGTATTATAAGTTAAGCAACCAGGAAACCGACGGATGTAAGTCTTCTCCGAGGGACTTGGTAATAAAAAAGGGCACTAGCGCATCGACTTTGTTTCAAACCCGGGAGACCTGAACCATCGTGCCATTTGTCTTGTACATGTATAGCTCCCCGTAACTCGCCACACCCTATATAGAAAGTATTCTTTTTCTTTCTCTTATTTTACCGACAGCGAACGGATGCCATGCACTTCCTATGGCGAAAGAAAAGTTGGAACGAACTAATGGGACACTAATAGAACATGATGAGCAACTAGTAGCCTTTGCTGATCTTAAACTGTTAAAGACACCGATGAGCTGGTCGCGTGATTACATGGCGAAGAAAGAAAACTGGCTGGAAGTATTTTATGCCATTGGGAAAAGTTCGTAGTATACAGAATAATAAGTGTTGAGTATTGTGAGGTGTGAGGTGCTAAATGAACAAAATGGCCTATATTCACTCAATCTTCCTGAAAATCATGTGCACTGCACATAAATATTCGTATTTAGGATTACACGCAAATGTGACATGAAAGTTTGATCCAAACTTCAGCTATTTCCCGTAGTATTTCGAATATGATGGCATTTGAAGAGCAATACTCATCAGCGCATATTTCTACTACAAAGTTCTTCTAAAACTTCATTCAAAGAATAAGAAAGGTCACAAATTTTATTTCCTCTTTACCAGGGCCCCGTTGCATAAAACTTACCATTGATGGTAACTTTGCCATCAATGGTTACTACCATGGTAACAGGACTCAACAGCCAATCAAAATCAAGGTTTCGATGGTAGTTACCATTGATGGCAAAGTTACCATCAATGGTAAGTTTTGTGCAACGGGGCCCTGCGTGAACTCAACCTTTGCTTTAAAACATTCAAGAAACCACATTTGACGCACTAGGCGAAGTGATGACGGATCATTTCCGAGCAATGTTATTCCCCATCAAGTGCATGGAAGAAGCAATTACAGACGGTTCTAAATCGGTTTCAAATTCAAACATGGCGAGTCAGAGGTACTATAATTGCAGAATGTGGGGTAGAATGCTGCGTACTGCTGTTTCTAGCGATGAGTAAAATCCGAATGTGTCATGCACCCCAATATACCTAATTATCTCTTCCTTTAGAGCTCAACGAAGGCATTTCACGCAACATTTTGGGGCAGTGGTATTTGTATTGGCAGAAACTACGTATACGCCACGCCCTGTTCTATATAATATACACAATTTGACCTGTGTGCTACTAAAGTTTCAACCCAATGCTGTTTTTATGCTTTAATTTGTTTGAAATCGGATTTAATAATGAAAATTAGTGCAAGGTTTAGATTTCTTTGTTAAACATAATCTCATAGACATAGCGATGTCTTAACAATATTAGTATAATACGGACCCACGTTTATAACTGTCAACAAGCAATGACAAGTCATAGTAATTATTTTAAATATATATATTGTTTGGATAATGAGACGGAAAGTGTGACATATAAAACGAACTTCCACCTAATGTTAGATACTGCAAATAGATGGTAATATTTGCTATGTACTGTTCCCGACCCCGTATAATTTGTTCTTCTTCTGCACACCCGCCATACTCCAAGACAGACCTTCAAGATCGTCCTTAAAACTTATCTTTTTGATTTATAAATCTCTATCGGTAAAGTAAGTTAGCACACATATTATTAATGATTTTGTAGTTTAGTTACAACTAAAATATTACTTTTACTTTCTACTTCTAACTATTACTTTATATTTAATACTTACTATTTTATGATTATCTTTTATAAATGATTTGTCTGCAGTGAATATAGTGTAATATTGACTTATTTATATTGATGGTGCTGGGGGTGTTTCATAAAGAGTTCGTAAAGTTATACGCATGAATTTACGAACGACTTGTATATGAAGTGCCAGAGAGGATGCCCAAAGTTTTTTCTGATATTCCCAATAACCTCAATTAAATTATGGCAAAAAATATACTTTGCATTAAAAATGGTTGTTATAATAAGAATGTTAATCTACATCTGCATAGTTCAACTTAATAAATAATAATCAATAATGATTGAGCATCCCATTTGGCTTTTCATATACAAGTCGTTCGTAAAGTCATGCGTAACTTTACGAACAGCTTTATGAAACACCCCCCCCCTGGACTTGTTATTATTCCCTTTTAATAGTCAGTAAAGTTCAAGGAATTATACGTCTTGTAATGTATCTGTATAAGTTTATCACAATGTAGAAGTCTAGTTTGAGTATTTCAATTATGTGAGAATTTTTTCTCCATAAATGCTAGAACTCCGGGTTAACTGAAGTATTTCTTCCCAGGCACGTTGAAACTTTCAAAGTCAAATTGAAGGCTACTCTGATGCAGAACTAGGTTCCGGTTTAATTATGGCTGTGATTCACTGTATAAAGTTAGAATTCTCGTGCCCTATTTTATCCCTTGGAGGCTTGGACCATTACAAATACCCTTTGGAATCGCCCCAGCAATTCGAGGCATTCCTGCCAAAGTCAATAACATGTCTCCTCTTTAACTTGAATGACACCCCAATGCTGATCTTGATCGTGATTTAGAAGAGGTGCAATCGTAATATTCCTAGCTCACCCAAAAGCTCTTTAAGTAATCCCTAGTGATAATAGATTATTAACGAGACAACTGAAACTGATTAATTGCAATTTAGTCATACCTAGAGCAACGCATTCCAACTCCATTAAAAAAATGGTATATATTTTGTCAGAGGTAAATGGAATTAATAAGAATAATTTTCCACCAATTCTATCAATACTTTAAGAGCTTCATCTTACATTTTGCATGATTTGACAAAAATATGTTATTTCGCAATCTTTAATGAATATCACATGTTTATCAATTTAAAATCCTTATTCATAAATATGTTTTTTTCTTCTGATCTATGTTTTTTAAAAGAGGGGAAAGAGTATTTCTGAGTTGTCTGACCTTGACATGTATGGAGATCCCAAGATTATTATAGTTATTCTATTGACACCATATGTTTTTTAAAATATACAGTGCGTCCCAGAAAAAACGAAACCGAGAAGTATCGATGTTTTATCATAACTTAATCACAACCATAATTAATGAATGATACATATTTGGAAAGATTAGAGTCTCCTCTTTCAGTTGATGCTACTCACGTGATGCATATTTCACGCATGAGTGATTTAAAGCAATTTGAAGCAAGGAAACCAAAAAGTAATTTGGCGGGCGGTATCTGAATTTCAAAGAAAAATTCATATTTCTAGAAAGTTCATTTTCTGCTCTTTCATATGATACCTCAATCAAGAAAAATGAGCCAGGAATAACAAAGTTCTGTTTGTTTAAAGTAGCCCTTACATTTTCATAATTTTAACAAACGAATTCGTTTTCACTGGGTGCCTGCCGTAGCAAAAAGCAAATTTGACAAAAGACTTAACTCCGTTTCGTTGACAATCAGCCATGCATGAAGACTCTCGTCTACGGCTGATTGTCAACGAAACGGAGTTAAGTCTTTTGTTAATTTCGTTTATTGATATGGCAGGCAGCCAGTGAAACCGAATTCGTTTAATAAAATTATGGAAATGCAAGCACTACTTTAAACTAACAGAACTTTGTCATTCCTCGCTCATTTTTCTTGATTGAGGTATCATATGAAAGAGCAGAAAATGAAATTTCTAGAAATGTGAATTTTTCTTCGAAATTCAGATACCGCCCGCCAAATGTCTTTTTGGTTTCCTTCCTTCAAATTGCGTTTAATCACTCATGCGTGAAATATGCATTATCTGAGTAGAATCACATGAAAGAGGAGACTCTAAGCTTTCTAAATATGTATCATTCATTAATTATGGTTGTGATTAAGTTATGATAAAACATCGATACTTCTCGGTTTCGTTTTTTCTGGGACGCACTGTATATTTATCTCGCGAATGATTCATTTAATTGAAGAAACATTTAGCCTTTTTTGGCGGGAAAGGTGCTTATAAATTAAATGAAATTATGCAAAAGAAGAAAAGAAAGACAAAAAAAAAAACGGAAACGGCAATGAACTTACCCAGACAGGCAGCGAAAATTACAACACAAGCGTTCATGATGATGGTTGGAGTAATGATTCCAAAAGATTTGAGATTGGACGAAAAGAAAATTGATTAGTTTAAAACAAGAAGTAACACATTTGAGTACTGTCCTGGCAAAGAAACTGGGCAGCGTCTGTTCCAAAACTAGGTACCTCACCCCTCTTTATACCATGGCTTCGAATGGGGGGTAAAGGGGGAAGAGAGATTTAGAGAGGAAAGGGGTGCAGGCTTATCGCTGATTGGCTGAATGTTGATGAGTGCCTGACAAGGCCTCGGATGTCTGTAAACGATAGAGGGTGCTGACAAGTTTGGACGAAAGTCCCTCTTCCCCCTCTCTCTGGCTCTGTCTCTCTCTCTCTCTGTCTCTCTCTCTCTCTCTGTCTCTCTGTATCTCTCTGTGTCCCACTTTCACTATCTCTCTATGTCTCTCACTCTCTCTTTCACTCTACATGTCTCTCACTCTCTCTCTCTCTTTCACATACACTCTCTCTCTATGTCTCTCTCTCTCACTCTGTCTCTCTCTCTCTCACTCTACCCAAGCTCCTTAAGTCTTTCGATGTTTCTCTCTATATCTCCTAGTAGGCTCCCTTCCCCCCGTCTATTATTCTGTCCATCTATTCCAACCTCCGCACCTCTTTCTTTAAAATTCTATTCATATTCACTCACCTCTCTGTCCCATACTCTCTTTCTCCTCTCTTTTATATGTTTCTTTTTTCTCTTCGCCTGTTCATAATCCCCGAATATACTTCCCTTGAGTTCTCCTTTGTTCGTACTTAAATTCCCCTCTGCATCATCGTTCTATATACTCCTTTCTCATACGCGCTAAATTCTACCCTTGATATAGGTTATTGACATTCTCCTTAAAAAGAAGAAGAAAGAACATCGTCCCACTTTTTCCTAATCGATAGCCTAGCTTGCTAAGTGTAAGCTAATAAGTCCAGGGGCCAGTTTCATAAAACTTGTTATCTATCTACAACTGCTAAATTTCTATGACAAATTTGCTCTCAGCCAATCAGATGCCATGATTTCAGTAGCTTATAACATTAGCTTGTAACTTGTTATTGATAACAGGTTTTATGAAACAGGGCCCAGGTGCCCTTCAGATGATGACAGTGCCCCCCTCAATGACTGGATCCACGCTACGCCCCTGTAAGGAGCCCTCTTCCAAATCACTCCTACATTTCACGTTGTCTCTTATGATCTGTCTTATTATTTTTTCATTGACGTGATTTTGGAACATACTGATCAATATTTATTATTTGGTATAAGGATACTTGGGAGAAAGGAAATGGCACAGTACCCAGATCGAACAAGTACCATTATAGCAATACTTATTGTCAGTTGTTTTAGCCAAATCAATAGGCACACTATAGTTTTGTTACCCAGATCGAGCTTCCTTTTGAATGACAAACAAAAGAAAAAGTAACTCGAAAATTATAACATCACCTAATTCATACTTTGGTGGACAGGACAAATAATTACGCAGATGAAAGTTTTCAAATAATTTAGTTTTATGAGGCACATAACCGCCTATGAATCACTTTCCCCAAATTTCAAGGCCTTGGTAAGCTTTAACTAGAAAAGGAAAGAAAAAATGAACATGGATTTAATAGCGTGGGACTATACGCTTTCTCGAACAAACCCACATGCCCATATTGAATCACACGTAGGAGGCATATTTAATTAGGTATATTTCGATGTCATGTGATGCATCGCTCATTGATGCGAAGGACTGATTGAAATTCATTTGAGTATTTCGGGAGAGTTATGCCCTTAACATTTTTTGAACCAGATGTAAAATAAGAGGAAAAAAACCCTTTTTCATGATCATTAGAAGTGTTTCCTCTATTTTTTTTGGCAAACCATTTGGCCATGTGGTTTGGGAGACTTTCGGACCTGGAGTGTCTTTTTACAAAGACTGAGAACGACTAAGGTTGACTTGAACTATGACAGGCCGTTCATGCCACTGGTTGCCTTCACCATTCCTGGAATTGACCTCTCAAGGGACGTGCAGATCGTGGTCACAAATCTACAGAATTTACATGTTTTGATAGTTCATTATCGAAGTAAAAATATCATCTAAAGATCATGATTTCAAAGTTTTTTTTTCCTCTTATTTTACATCTGGTTCAAAAAAATGTTAAGGGCTTAAATTAACAATATGTTTAAAGATGGAAAGGGAATATACGTACAAGAGAAGAAATAATAAATGTGAATGTATATTCTAATTTCATTACATCATGCTTTAAACAAAAATCACGAAACAGTAAAAGGGGATAGAAACACATATTGCACTCATCAAATTCGATCATCTTGTTCGTGTGTCCAACAATATGTTTTATTAGATATTCACATTATATAAAAACATCAACAGCCATACATATTTACTTATAGACTTGGAAAATGGCACAATATAATATATTAAAAATAGAAAGAGAGGGAGGGGGGGGGGTAGGAAGGGAAATAAGGTGAAGTTTTTACTGTACATTTACGCATTTTTATTCTCACCTATTAAAAGCATTGCATATTTTTTTCATGGTTAAAACTATCATATTTACAATTCGTCATCAAATACATTAATTCACTATTATATGCACTACCGTTTAATTCTAGACAACTTATATTAAGGGGTTGTTGAAGACTGTTAAAAATCATAATCATTTAATTTTTACATGACTTTGTGTTATTATGTTTTTGTGAGTCATGTAAATCACTTTATGTAAGGAGTTAAAAAGTTAAAGAGTTAAAAAAAAAGACATTATACAAGCATGTACATTCATATTAAGAGTTTCATATAAACTTTCCCTCGGGAGACAATTAACACAATCACGAAAGTGCCTATGGGTGGGGCACAATGGTCCGCCAATCATGTCAATCTAATAAACAAAATAACAAAGTAAAAACACACACTAAAAAGAAATGAACATGAATGGAGGAAAGAAAAAGAAGATAGCACGAGCTCAAAACACGCGGCTCGGTCGCATCGCTCCCTTGCATGTTATGCACTTTGTAAGACCCCCCCCCCCCACACACAATAATGACTGAAGCTACACTCAATCAGTCCATTTTACTTCACAAGAATCGCAAGACACAAGTGCAATTCAAATGCCATGATCAATAGTTTGCACGAAGATTTTACAGTAATATTTTTAATAGACAAACTATTAAACGGAGATCGCAGTCTTTGCACCTTTTGACTTTCACATGTCCTAGAGTTCATAAATATGAAGGATTAGATTGTTGAAAATATCCTTGAAACTAGTAATTGTTTCAGTAACTTAACTAATAGACCGATTTCCGGTTTTGCTGCTTCGCAAAACGCGCTCATAATTGTACGGTCCGATTATCTTAACACAACATGACCAATTATAAGAGGATTAGGGCGGCGTCTCCGAAACAAAAATCTAATAATGCAACTCATTAAATAGCGCTGATAGTGGGTTTCAAGACTTCATTTCGAGTTTCATTTTTTTTGTATCACAAGAGAGAGGATGACCTCAGGTCAGGGATGGATCTGAAAGGGTAGTACAAATAGATATAAGTTTATCGCTGGAGAATGCGGGGGGGGGGGTGGGGTGCGCTCCCACCTTTTTCCGATAGAGGAGCAAACCTAATGTTCTTCCAATTTGTTTCTGGAAAACTTTCCTTTTGACCATCTTTCCACTAACAAAAATACATTCAGCTCCCTATTAATACTTTTCCACCATTCTTGCCCCCACAATGTAGGTACTAATAGGAGGAGGAGGGGGAGGAGGAGGACGATTAAAGAGGATGAGGAGGACAAGGAGGGGGAGAAGGATGTATTTTTCCATATTCTAAAACGCGAGATGCCATATCTGGGAAGTTGGGTGTCACAATGCAGGATACCAAGGGAGGGGATGGGTAAATGCGGTAATCGAGGATATACGTCAAACAATTTGACGTCGTGTTAACTGAGTTCACCTCTACTTGTCAATCGTAACACAGTGTTTTAAATAACTTAGCCAAATACGCGCTCATAATCAGTAAAAGTTGCTTGAATCTCTGGCAAATGAGACAAATTCAATAAAAAAAAGTACTCATTCGTCAACACAATATTGCGAAATCAACAAGAATAAAAATCTGAACATCGGTACTGATTTATGATTTTTCATCCTCAGAATAAATGAAACACGTACAATAGCCACAACTAGTCATCAAACTAAATGGAATGCCTCGATAACAGTTAAAAATATTCAGACGATCTAGAAAGAAAGGTGTTATATTGCATCGCCGTCATCAAGGCGATTGTAATTATCCCCAAAAGATCTGAATTTAAGTTCATGCCATCCGCGTGATTCAGACTGCGCCGGCTTATCGGGTTCTTCCATAGTGAATTGATGGTAGTTCGCCAGACCGGCGTTTTTCCTCATTCGGACGACGATGACGAGGAGAATACAGACGATAACGATGAGGAGAAGACCCCCGAGCACCGTCGACAGTATGACGATTTTGTTTTCCGTCTGCGCGCCTTTGTTTTTCACGCTCCCTCGTGGAATGTGGTTCCCGCCCTTTTTAACTGTCGTCTGCGCTTCCACTGTACCCAATGGAATCTTGTTGCTGTCCGTTGTCGTTGGCACTATCGTTGTGGTTGGCACTTTCGTTGTCGCTGGAGTTGTCGTGGTCGGCCTTGTTGTGGGTGTTGTCGTTGTTGGTGGTCTAGTCGTTGTTGGTGGTCTAGTCGTTGTTGGTGTTGTGGTAACCACTGGCGTCGTTGTGATCCTCTGCGTCGTTCTTGCTGTCGTCGTTGGCGCCGTTGTTGTGACTTGTGGCGTGTTGGTGGTAGTTGCTCTCTGTGTTGTAGGAATACTTGTTGTTGTTGTGGTTACTAGATACGGGGTAGACTCTTGCTCGCTGCTCTCGCTCCCCATGTATGAGGATTCTTCAAACTCACTGGGTACCCAGTCCTCAGTTGTTGTAACAATGGTTGTGGTCGTTATAGTGGTCGTTGGAGCTGTGGTCGTAATTCCTGCAGACGAAACAAAACAGAAAATAAAAATCATGTTAGCACAACCAATCTTGCGTGGGGTATGATGCAACTGGGGAGGGGGGGGGGGGGGGGTCTGCCCCCCGAAGACAATTTCAGATATTTTTCTTTCAAAACAAACAAACAAAACTATTCGGGCAACAATAATCATATATTCGGGCAACATGTAACGATAGCGAAAGGAAACCAACTATGATTATAGAGCATGTAGAGACAATTCTTAATCGAAATAATATTTCTTTATTAAAAAAAACGTAGAAGCTGTCTCTCACGGGGCAAACTGATGATCGACCGTATGAACCGGCTCTATATAGAATAAAACTTTTATTCAATAAGAGCATCATATTTCAACATGAGAGGGATAAATAAACACAAACGGAAAACGGTCTATCATCGGTCATGGCGGCGGTCTTCTCGAGGAAATCCCGACGTATCAAATTACGATTTCAGAAGCAGGTCGAGGAAGTTTTATTTTTGTTATTCTTGACGCACCCTATTTCTAAATTAAGTGGCGTAGAAACGGGGGCCCGGGGGCCACGTGTCCCATTAAAAATGACGAAAAAAGAAGAAAAAACAAAGAGAAAGAGAAAATTGAGAGAGAAAAAGAGATAGAGAACGGGAGAGAAAGGGATAACGAGAGAGGGAGTGAGAGTGAAAGTGAGAGAGAGAGAGGGAGAGAGAGAGAGAGGGAGATAGAGGGAGCGAGAGAGATGATGACTATACTATAAGGTGCTTTTCCCATGCATGCATAAGAGGCTTTTGAGTTATCTTTTAAGAGAGCACATTAATGAGGTACACAGCGGATGTAGCACTCAACTGAGACATTATCTAAGTATGTCTAAGATTCAAATACAATCGAACTAATCATGCTTTAAACTGACTTATAGCTTCACGTGCTCATATTCTATACCACAAAATCGTTCATTAATTGTTTTTTTCTTCTTCATGTAGTGCCCTCGGAAAACGTAAGAAACAGTAGCTTCCATTATAATCATGATCAAAAGTAAGATGACGACCCTGCGAAAAAAAACTGGGTGAAAACAGCAGTTTTAGCTAGAATCAGCTGTGTCCCTAAAGTACATTTTGAGCGATATCGTTGCATTATAACTGACACAGTCCCTCGAATATTACCCTTCTTCCCTCTCCATCCTAGACTAAAATGAATCATGGACTTCCTCTTGAAAAGCTCAGAATTTAAAAGGTAGCAAGGCCCTAACGTTATTTCGAAACTATTAAGGTTTGTAAGTATGAAATTGTAGCGATATTTCCTGGGCAAGATGACTTCGTAGTTTTGTAAAAGAAAACTATTTTTGTAAATGTTATTCACAAAATGATAAGAAAATGTAACCTGTCGAACAGGGAGAAATGGGAGAAATGGGATCAAGGCACTTTTGAGGGGAAATATGTAGAAAGGAATGATATGGAATGATATTTATCATGATTACGAGCTTTTTTTGAGGTTGACTACATTCAGTGGTTAGCCAAGAGAATGAATGGAATTTGAAGCAGTCTGGAATTAAAGAAGTTTTTTTTTTAGAGTTTAATATAAGTTGGATGATTTGACATTAAATGGAGCATTGACCAGGGGCGTCACAAGGTGAGGGGGGGGGGGGGGGGTTGAGGATTTTTGGGTTGTGGCAGCCCTTTAAAAAAAATGTCGGTAAATTAGATATTGTAGTACGCATTAACTGCGCTTGGCATGATTGTTCATTTTCTTTGCCACCAAAGTGTTTTAAATGTGTCAGCATTGTGAATTGTAGTTCAAAATCCTTTCTGCATGTGGTCATAATTATGTACGGTATTCCTCTCCGTCGGGGAGGAAAAGGGTCCTTTTAAATCCCGATATAAAATCAAAAGCTGCGTCATGACATATTGTTTGATGATGAATTCATAAAAAAAGACCGTACATGAACGGACATCACCACCTCTTCATGAACATGGGGGTGTTTCACAAAGATCCTAAGTCAAACTTAACTCTAAGTATGACTTAAAAATTATGGAGAGCCATTTGAAGCCGTAAAATTAAATATTTTCAAAAGCAAAAATTGAGGTATTTTAGACTTTTCATAAATTCTACATCAAGAACATGAAATCTCCTTGATAATAGAAAATATGAATGATTTGAATTAACATTTTAAGCCTTTTGAAATAACTGATACATAATATTTTCAATGATGCTAACGGCTTTCCATAAATCTTAAGTCCAACTTAGAGATAAGTTCAGCTTAGGATCTTTGTGAAACACCCCCTGGTCCCTCTTCCTATTCAGTGTAGACATTAACTAACATCATTCGATCAAGGATGTTGACTCAAGTCGGACTAGTTCAGGGTCAATTCTGTCATGATGCACCCGAATTAATGTCAAATTGAGACGTTTCCCCCCCACCTCAAAATCGAGGGGTGTATACAAAATGGAGAGGGCGGGGAAGGGGCGGTGAAGGGTGAGATAAAAAATCATACTTGTCCACCTTTAGCTGGAGGTGCTTTGAATAGTGATTGTTTAGGGCTTGCAACCGCCTGCCTGATGAGTCGTATTTGTCAGTTTATTGAGAGATAGTTTGACTAATCCTGGTAGTCACTATATGTCACTGAGGCCAAATATCTGAGTTAAAGGTAAACTTAAAAGAAGAATAAATAGGCCTACTACAAACAATGGCAATCTTCTCCATCCTCAACCCCTTGACACTATAGCAGACATTGAATTGGTCGCCAATAGTTAGGTACTTATTCGGGGGTTAATAATAATGATGAAAAATGACTATTTGATAGACCGCTCCATTTCATAGAATTATTTATAGTGATATACAATATATTCATTCAAATGGGGTTTAGTTGCACGTTACGCATCTGTCGCTATACTGGAGCACAACTTTCTCCTCACGATTTCCCAGCCTCAGTTACGTTTGCATCTTATTGGGTTCCCTTTTATACTCCTGGATGGGGAGGAGCAATGCAGGCACAATACGTTGATTTAGGATGTAAGTGCCATACTGAGACGCAAATCAATTATTATTGTCGACTACCTCACACCTACGCAATGGCGTTGCAAAGCCAGGGCCTGGTTTGAATTTACTCGTGGGAAAGATTTGTATTTTCAAATCATGCAAATCTTAAAGAATGGATGACAATAACGAAGAATAACTGAGTTCGGGGAAACGTATCTTATAATTCATTTGATTCATAACTCAATAAACGCACCGCCTAACGTATCATAACTAATCATTGCGCCTATTAATTATCCACTCTCTCCTGTTAATCTCACTCATGATGACTAGATCTACAGGTGGTCTGTTCTCTTAATAAGAAAATGCCCCGATGGCTCTCTTCGTTACTTTCTTACAATACTTCACTGCTCCTTTGCGATTCGTCACTAGCGCTATTCTGATTATCAAAAGAACTTTCGGTTAGGTTAGGTAGCTTGATAATCTTTTGCCCACAGAGTTTTGAACCTGCCTACAACTTTATGTTGGGCAACAATTTCCAATTATCAGATCATTGTTCTTCGGTAATTGCCTGTAGCCTACTCCATCCTGCCTATTTTAGTCATCGTAATTGTGTCTCATTGCAGTGGCACATCAGAATTTATTTCAGAAGCGTTGGTAATAGATTAGGTGGTAACTAATCTTGTAGGGGTGTTCACACTTTATGAGAGATTTAAACAGTGACCAGACCTGCCAACCTCTGGAGTTCAAAAACTGTATTCTTTAGTCCCAAAAGTTGTATTTTACTGACAAAAGTTGTATTCCTGAAAATAAACACGGATTGTTACGCGGATCAATGCCTCTTACAGTTTTCACCTACAGGAAGAATTTTTTTTATTGATCATTGGTTGAATATGCATGATTTCGTCATGACTGGTGTGTTCGATAAACCAATGAACATCCCCAAATTGCCGATGTGAGATGCTTGTTCTTTTTTGAAAATCGTATTTTATTAAAGAAAATCGTACTGTCGTATTTGCTTCTAAAAATCGTACTAAATACGACTAAATCGTACTGGTTGGCAGGTCTGAGTGACGTATCCAGCACCTGTCCCCCGTAAATAAAAAATAAAAAATAAGGAGAAAGAAAAGAGGAATAATGGGCTGATTACCTATACTTTTTAGCTTTGCTTGTCAGAGAATTTTGTAACCAAAGCGGAAAACCAAAATCGTATTTTAAACCCTTCTATTTGTCCCCCCCCCCCACTCTACCCCGCCGCAGAATCCCGGATCCGCCACTGGTCACACATGACTCCTCACAGATCTCAAAATTACCCGAATTCATTATTGGCCATTTTCCAATTTGTAGATTTATTTAGAATTATTCTTGCTGCTCCTTCTCTTCCAATTGTGACTGAATGGGGGTACTACGATAAACAGTTGAATATTACGGTCATCAGAACAAACACATGTGACACAGGAAAGAAAGGCATTGATTGAGTCTTTTGCTTTGTCATCCTTAACCCCTACTTTCACCCCTAATCTCCAGAATTCTAAAGATCATCACCACTAACGCCATCATTGTCAACATCGTCATTTTTAAGAAGAATGGATAAACGAGAATAATAATGACTACTTTGATATATTTGCGCAAATATCAACCTCGAGAACGCTCAAGGCACCCAATATAATATATACATTTGTTAATCCTCATTTTAGCATTCAAGAAACACTTCCCACCAGGTACCCATTTACTACGCTTGAGTCGAATATGGCAAATATGGCTTAGAGTCGAACCCAAACTATTTGACCTATAGGCTGGCGACGTATCGATCCACGTACTAGACCACGGCACCTCTCCATGATTGTGCAACGTATACGGCCTTCATACCAATAATGTAAAATACCCCATCTCTAATGGGTAATGTATGATTAGACGTTTTGATTTCCTCTCTACAAAATAACAACGTTCCCAGTCGCACCAACTAGACCGACGCAAGACCGACAAAGGGCCGAACAAAAAAGGTTACATAACCCCGTATGGCCAAGTATCGGTAGGTATGAGGTCGGTTAGGCGGTGTTATTACTGATCTATTATTATCTAACAAAGTTCAGCATTCTTGGCGAACTTTTCAATATATAGCACATGGCTGGGAGACGAGAGACAGATTGCCGAGGGGGCGATCGAGTGCCCCTCGGTGAAACGACATGTCATCGGAGATTTCTAACGTAATTCAAAGAATGACTCACGGTGTTTCGCATGGGAAAATCGTTAATTGTAAGGAGGATAGAAAAGGGTTGATGTAGAAAGGTAGGAAGAGAGAGAGAGAGGGAGAGTGAGACAGACAGACATACAGAGAGACTGAGAGAGAGAGAGAGAGAGAGAGAAAAAAAGGGAGGGGGTAAAGGAGAGGGAATATTGAAGGGGGTAAGTTTAACCCAAGTGAAACAAAAACAGAGAAAGAGAGGCAAAGATGAGGAAGCAGAATATGAAGGAAAGGAATAAGATGAAGAAGAAAAAGGAGGAAGAACAAAAAAAAGATAAGGAAGAAGAGGAGAAGAAGAGTAGAAAAAAAGGAAGAGAGATAGAGGAGATATTGGCATTTATTTACAGCGAAAAAAGCATGATTATAAGAAAGCAAAAACATAGAAAAAGTCTGATCAAACAAATAAACAAACAAATGAAAACATTACGAACTGTGATAAAATGAGAATCAAGGCCTCCATTTGTTTAAATAGTTCAAAAGGACATTAATCATATCAAACATGGGCACCGTGTTTTAAACAGTTGCGATAAATCACAACTTATTTGCGATTGATTGGAGAACTTGCGATTGATTTGGATCAATCGCAGCTCTTGTTAAGACAGGACCCAGTTATACTTACTGATTCCGCAGTATCTTCCCGTCCACTCGTTAGGACATTCACAGAGATGACCGTTTCGCTGATCCACGCAAGTACCTCCATTGTTACACGGAGCGCTTTGGCATTCGTCAATATCTGTGTTTAAGAACATCAAGATAGAGAGAGAGAAGGAGAAAGAGCGAGAGGTAGATAGATAGAGGGATAGAGGGATAGAGAGAGAGAGAAAGAAAAACATGAGTGGGAAATTGTCATCTAATTGTGAGGGACTGATACTTTAAAGGTATTGTTAACTTTTTGCATGTGAATCATACATTTATTGCCTCACTTTGCAAGAATGGCAGAATACACCAAAATGAAAGTATTGTATTTTCTCAAAGAACAAAATACTAAAGATTTTAACCAGGAAGTATGACGTAAAGTGGGTAATGTAAAAATGTAAATGATGGAGATTGCAGATCCTTCTGGAGTGTTCTAGAATGGAACATAATGATATCCGATGTCATCATGTTAGGATAGCTCTTAGTCTAATTTTAGCTATCACTGTTGACTGAACCTTTAAATTTTACACAACATAGAGGTGATATAGAGGTCTCATATTAACAGGAATAAAAATTAAAATAAAACAAAGAAATATTAGTAAGATAGACAACAAAGAAGATTTAAATATGATGATTAGTATCAATTGCCGGAGACAGCAAATTACTTTTTTTTTAAATGCATAAAATAGAAACCAGTCACCGATGTACGCACAGATAACGGGTTTGTATACCTTCATCACTTTCCTAAAACTCACGTGATCTTGTCACGTACATACAATGACGTCATCGGAGATTCCAAAGGAAACCACAGTAATGTCATGGAGTTCACGATGATAAAAATGGCAATGTTGCGGAACATAAACATCCAAAATAATCTTGTTAACGTATACTAATACACTCTGATACATCATTTCCGTGGACCCATTTTCATTTATCGCTTTTTTTCATCTATGTTACATCATTGTGTTATACATTAGGCTAACGGTTGCATCATGTGAGAGAGAGGGGAGGATTGGAGAGTCCTGAAAAGGACTGTCGGCAATCTTTCTTTCTTGATGCGTGTAGTCCTGAAAAGGACTGTTGTCGGTCTTGAAAGACTGTTGGTAATCTTTGATGAGCTTAAAGTTCTAATGAGAACTATAGCGCCGGTTGAAGAGGATGGGAAGTTTTAACTGTTGACTAGAGTCTTGTTCTGCTACAAAAACTAGAGAATTGATCAAATGGTAAAGGCTTGACAATTGCAATTATGCTCTATTTTTATTGTCGATGATCATTTAAAATGTAAGTTGTGGCCGGGATACAGCATTCTGCGACATACTATAACAATGCCATTCTGAATCGTTCAAAACGCAGAACATGTATTCCTTGGAAGCGCGAAACTAAACAATTAAATGTACAAACTTTGCTTAAAAGCCACACAAACTAAAAACAAACTATAAAGAAAACCCTCAGAGAAACAATACCAACCGAATCAACACAAAGCAGTAACACGCATTTAGGACCATGTGCTACACTGCTTAGAATTACATATTCGATTTTATCGAATTCGCTTGCATGCTTAGATCGATATCACTCTGCTATTTCCAATTTTTCTAACAGGTCCATTTAGCAGACATCATTTAGTTTTGGTCATGAACGGCTGTCTTTTTAGATGCTGTGCAAACCTTCTTTTCTGTCATTACCCAAAACTCAAGGCTACCTTTAAAACATTCGCTTTGATCGTCTCTGAAAAGAGTCACCGGTTTCATCCATCTGTTGCGTAGGTACATCATATCGCGCTAGTCCTACCATACCCACTTGGGCTTTCAACGGAAGTCCCCAAGGACGTGATGAACATGTCATAAGCTTTCGCTTTACCACTCGAATCCTGACTCGGTTATCTTGACAATCATTTTATCTCTGAGAGGAAAACAGGTCACAGATGGCAAATGTCATAATGATTATTTATTAAAGGTGGATAGTTAATGACCGAAACGGGAAACCCATTCGGATTCTAACATAATTACAATCTGACGAAGAATGTTAAAACTACAAATACATGACGTCTCCCGATAGGGCATTTTAAAACAGTTAAAAATAGCTGCATATAGGCCTATTCTCGCTAGCCAAGATTACACAGAGGAGCGAAGACGCCAATCATTATGCACGTTGCATTCGAAGCGTCATTTTCCTGACATAGCGTTGCGTCAGTGACTGGCAACTAATGGCAAGGTCTGTAATGCGCCATCTTGGAATGTCATCGTCCAGACAGTAAGTGATAAAAGAAAGAGATTAAAAAAAAAACACTGCGGTTTAAACTGGCACATTTGCATAGGTATTATTAAAATGAAGCCTCATACGCCACATGCATTAGAATAGAGAGCCTTTTTGGTGACGCTTCTTATTGTGTGAAATCTTCAGCAACTTCTTTATAAATATATCATTATTTTGCTCGTCTACTCATTATCCTATTTACCATATCACTGCTTAGATTAATTGTAGATATTTTCTCTCCAATTTGATTTCTTTACCCCAATTCAAGATGGACTTTAACGATGAAAATTACTGACTATGGCCATTCGGATGATGATTAGGTTGGAACGTGCGTAATATTGTCACGAATGCGGTGATTTTTTATTTTGGTAACATATTTTTTAAGGGAATTCAAAAGAGAGACACCACGTACACATATTTCCTAAAATATAACGGCACGAATAATCTAATCATATCCTTCACAGTTCACACTAATGTGATTCGGAAATTGGTAATAAGTTATAAAGAATGCACTTCACACGCTAGCTGTATGTGCTTTTGAGAAACGCCTGCAAGAGTCATAAACTGTTTAATGTATAGAAGAAACATCGTTAAATGCGTTGATAATGCATTCATTCACTATATGTATCGTATTGTCCCAGTTGCATTCTTTGAATACGTTTACTTATATATTTTGTATGTACCATGAGATTTTTTTTACAAAAAGGTAGAAATAAAATCACCTTTTAAGCAAGTGTTGTGACCTTAACAAAAAAAATGCAATCTCCTTTCTATTTCAGTAGCTAAAGCTAAACAATCTTACAGGATCACTGGTTTGCTTCTGTGACTATTCTAGACTACTAACTTCGATGAATCTAACAGCGAATCGATTTATTCATGTATCTTTTAAATCAACTTTTCAAATCAAATTTGAATATAGCGGTAAAAATAAGGAGCTGACGGTATAAAGAAGTTGTTTCTAGCTAGTGGACCGGAAGCTATACGATTTTCGCTTCTTTCTGCGAAGGATACGGTTCCAGTTCATGCCAAGGTGTGAATAGCCGCCAGACGTTCGTACGATTCCCTAGAACGGCGAAATTCGCGAGCTCATGTGTTGACACTGTTAGATTATACAGGTGTAATTATATAACCTGTCAAAATGTCCAATAACAGCTATTTACCGTTTAAAAAAAAAAGCTGATCGAAGAGTCATTTTGCATCAGGCATTACCAACCAAAAGACGCCAAAACATCACTGAGTTTTTCAGTCGGTGATGTTTCCGCACTTGTAAGTGTAAACGGGAGCGCAAAAATCGCGATTTTTCTTTAAAATGAGGTATTTGACAGTATAAACGTGCCTAATTTGGTCGACGTAGCCTTTTAAACGTCTAGTTGCAACTGCAGGTCAATACGTAATGACAATAATTTGAAATTAAAGGTAGGCTTTACTACTTCAGCAAGAAGGGATTAGACCGCCCAGCGAGCCAGCGAGGTCACTGTGACAGGTGGCTATCTCATTAACTCAGCTCTCATTTAACATAAGAAAAAGAGGATCATGGGGGACCAACAGGCACCGATTGGGGAAGTTTTCTATATAGAAGGAGCAAGTAGCTACAAGTAGGACAGTGTGCCTTTAAACAATCTTCAAGACAATATTGCTTCCTACATGTAAGTTCCTCTATTGACCTTTAAACTTCTAATTTTGGAAGCAATCATTCGCACATCGGCAAAATAGCTTGTGTTTCTCACATTACAAACGTGATAAACGCCGAAAATTTGTTCTCGGGAAACCGTCTATTATCGGTCGCAAATATATCCATCGTCGTTGATACGTCGGATATCCGGAGTATGTGGGAGAAACCGTTAATCTGTCAGTTAGAAATGGACATTGACGTTATGATGAGACGTCAGAAAATGATTTGATTCTGATAATGAAAGGAGTCGATAAAAGTGATAAAGTTGACATAACGGGAGGTGGGGGAGACGAACAAGGAGAGAGAGAAACAAAATATGTATGTGCGTATGTGTGTGTGTGTGTGTGAGAGAGAGAGAGAGAGAGAGAACTAGATGGAATTCGACTGCGCGCAGTCGAAAATGATGCCTCCGTCATAGAGCAATTTTAGAAACCGAAACGGAAGAAATTTTTCAAATTCAAGTTCAATTGTAATCCATTAACATGTTCTCAGAATATCGTGATTACAAGCAATTTCTCATATACATATATGACCCTTTGATCTTTGACCTCATGACCCTAAAATCTACTCAGTTCATTGGCTCTGCAAGATTTCCTGAGTTAAATAGTAATCCATCTGTCAGTTCTAATGAGAATGCGTCCACATAACAATCTCAATGTATGGAATTTCATAAGTTGACCTCTGTGACCCTTGACCTTTGACCTACGTGCTCCAAAATCTAATCAGATTGTCTTCCTATGGTGATACACACTGTCATTAAGTTTGAAGTTTAAATCTCCAGTGGTTCTTGAGATATTATGATATGGTGATACATACTATCATTAAGTTTGAAGTGAAAATTCTCCAGTGGTTCTTGAGATATCGCGATAACGATCTCAATGTATGGAATTTCATAAGTTGACCTCTGTGACCCTTGACCTTTGACCTATGTGCTCCAAAATCTAATCAGATTGTTTTCCTATAGTGATACACACTATCACTAAGTTTAAAGTTTAAATCTCCAGTGGTTCTTGAGATATCATGATAACAATCTCAATGTATGGAATTTCATAAGTTGACCTCTGTGACCTTTGACCTTTGACATACGTGCTCCAAAATCTAATCAGATCGTCTTCCTATGGTGATACATACTATCCTTAAGTTTGAAGTTTAAATCTCAAATGGTTCTTGAGATATCGCGCTAACAAACTCAATACAAGGAATTTCATAAGTTGACCTCTGTGACCTGTGACCTTTGACCTACGTACTCCAAAATCTAATCAGATCGTCTTCCTATGGTGATAAATACTATTCCCGAGTCCTAAGTTTTAATCTTAAATGGTTCTTGAGATATTGTGATAACGGTCAAACGGGACGGACGTACGGACGGACAACCCGAAAACATGATGCCTCCGGCACCACCTTCGGTGGCGGAGGCATAAAAAAGGGAGGAGAAGAGAGAAACAGGAACAATAACTGTGTGAGAGAGTAAGAAAGAAAGAGCGACAGAGCGACAGAGAAGAGAGAGAGAGAGAGAGAGAGAGAGAGAGAGAGCAAGAGAGATATAGAGAGAGAACAGAGTGTTTCAAAATAAGCAAACAAATCATAATATTACTTCCTTGTAAAGAAAGGATGCCTTTGAAAAAGTAAATAGCTTGAAACAATCAGCATGATCAGGGTATAGACTTTCTCATCTTTTTTTTGGGGGGGGGGGGGGGCGGGAATAGAGGTCACGTTTCCCTTCTTTTTCTTCTTCTAAGATCCATTTCTATTGCCCTATTCTCTATCAAATTCTCTCTCCATATACCACTCTCTTCTGGTGATTCCTCTCATGCAGTTTTATTTCCCCCATTTCTCCCACTGACAATCAAGTTATGGCTAGTTATATATTTGCTCTTAGTCATTACCGCTCGTTTTGGGGGAAAAGGATGCCTCAAGTCCATGTCTGAAGGACGAAATTCACAATCCCCAGATCGCTTCAAAATCTTAACTTTCTATAAGATGACAGCGATTAACAGGCATGATGCCATCGTGACGCAAGCTATACTTCAGCTCAGATAAGACCTTCTTCAAGGCTACTCAACGAAACTTGAAACATTTTTTTTTTATTTTACCGCGTCGTTTTTTTCTTCTTTCCTTCTTTCCATTTATTAAGGCTGGTTGTTGTATCTTTTGGAAAAGATACATTCGGAATCTCACAGGATGCGTTAAAAAAAAAGAACCGGGCCATTTGAAAGTTACCCAAACAACAGATATGTACGAATCTGAATGTAAATAAACGTTGTTAAAAAATCCGAATCTGAAGTTCTAAGAAAGTCCCACAAAATCTGTAGAAAACAGTCAATTTAAAATTGAGATGGGAGAGGGGAAAGTGAACATAAAAATAATACACTCCCTCCCACATACCAAATAAAAACTCTTGTTAATTCGTGTTTATCCACCGAGTAAGACCGGTGCCCCCATTTAATGATGGGACCCCCATTCGCTTGGACGCGTGCTACGCCACGGTAACTGATAACAAGAAGTCCCTTAACACGTTGTAACGAGTCACCACACCGCAATGAGCGAGTAAATTAAGCCCGACTTTGTTCCAAGGACCGCATGTAATTTTTGGAACATCATACACGCATCATTATGGATTTATGTTGCGTGATGCGATGATCATATTAATCCATAGGGTATTTGAAAAACCTAAGATAACTCCTCTTAAAAGAGCGCCTAGTCATCGATCATTACACCCAGAAGATTCGCTTAGATTCAATTGCCCTTGGCTTTTGAGTGGACTGGGGTGCATTCCCGAGAATCCCAAAATTTAAGCGAATTTTAATCAAGTAATTAAAGGTACTATGTCCTTTTGCAGCCAACCTCAAATTCTGCAGAACTTTGCAGGAAATATGAATATGTCATGTATGTCCTATCTGTGAAATTTAAACGTTAGCAGTGTCCTCATATTCAGATTATGCAAGGAAACCCATTTACTTGCTAGACTTCACTGTCAGACACTATTGAGTGACTGACTGGCTTTTGTTCTTCTTTGGTAATAACATACATGTAAAGAGTTGTTAAGGGTACATGAGCATTTGTCTACATCAATAACCCACTTCTTGTGATGGCCAAGTTTAAACTGATTGAATCTTTGCGCAGCATAAAACGTATGACCATTCGGGTACAATTGTCTGAAAATCAAGACTATTACTTTTGGGCTCTATAGCCCTAAAGTCGATTTGACAACTAATAGTCATTTTGTCCCACTTGAAGACATTTTCAAGCCCCACCTTTTTTAGGGAAGTTCTAAATAAGTATTATCTTTCAAATGCAGTTGGAATTTAACTTTTTCATTTTGTTGGCCTGCAAATGGGACATAGTACCTTTAAAGGTAAAATCAAAATTACCACAATATTTCCCAAGTTTGTTTTAAAAGTTTAACTGCAAATCGATATGGGTTGATTGATTGATTTAAACAGAAAATATGACGCGATTTTCAATTTGTTGTTGCTTGAGATGTGTGTTTAGAGTACCCGACAATAAACTTGTATACTGTTTGAAAATCAGAGACCTATTCTACATGGTAAATTCGATATAAAAAGGGTTATCCCAGGGTCTCTAGGCTGTTGCTCGACCACTTTGATGGGGGGGGGGGGGGGGGGGGAGATGGTCTAACTTTCATTGGTTTTCGGCTGCCGACAATATCTAAACTAACAAGGATAAAAATGTGAAACTTACGAAAAAGTGAAGGAAGGGGCAGGGGGGATGGGTAGATAGCTTACAGTTCGTAATGTGGATTCACGTTTTCGGCTACTTCACATTATATGGCGTTATGACTCTGCACCACGTTTCGAACGTGAAATTTTACTTGCCAAAGTGAGGAAATGGAACAAAATGGAACAGAATGACATTTGAAACACAAAGTGTGCCAATTAAATCTTTAGAAATCTTGCCTCTTGGATTTCAACCAAATAGTAAATTAAGCGAGAGACCTGGAGAGGCGAGTTTCATGATTATGATCGAGCTATGTCAGCTCAAATCCTCTTCTTAAATCCTTAAAAAAGTTGAATAATCCTTGAAAGTTGGCAAATTATACAATATTTTGGTGAAATGATATTACTTCTTTCCTTTTGAGCTCGTGATAATCGAACGGAACGGAATGTATACACGATATAAATCGACCTGATTAACCTTAATCCTAATATGACCAATTCATATTTGTTCAAAAGTTAATTATTCCTCTTATCATCTCAGTTTCGGTTAACACAATTGAAAATATAGGGTTGCTTTCTTTTTTTTGTCAGTCATCTGTAATATGTTATTGTAGATAAAACATAATCGACAGTGTAATACCGGACTGATCAGTATAGTTGAGGTCAATTTGAGTTCGGACTTATGCATTTGTCAGCACTACAAATTGACTATGTCCGATTTCCATAATTGTATAAGTTTGTGCATCGCGTTTGCTTGATCTTATTAGGCGGATGAAATACAAATTAACAAGGCTACCAATGTTATATTGCTTCCTTGCTGTGAAGTTCTAAGCCAACGTGTCATGTGTTTCTTAGGACTAGAAAAGTCCACTAAATGTTCCTCAAAAACACACATAATGGCATATTTGGAAAAACCACGAAAAAGACACCAAAGTACATGTCGGAATAGGAATAAATCTGTTTCCTCAATGGACAACAACCTTGCATTTACAAAGAAGCCCCTTCAATATTGCATTATACATGGATGAATCTCTTCATATACAGATTCAGAAAGCGCAAATAAGATTTCATCGTTAGCATTCGTTATATCTTTAACACTTTCGAGCGCATGTTATAATGTAATACACAAGGAATGTGCGAATTGATCACTTCCATGTACTAGTACTTCACACCTGCATGATAACAAGGGAGGGATGTGAGCAAGGTGTGAACGGGGTGTGAACGCACCCTCGAACACATATAATAACCCTCCTAGATGAAATGTTAGAGAAGGTCATAAAACGAGGGGAGAGTGTGAGATAGGGTTGTTCACTTCGCTTTTCACTCCATCCCTACTCTATCTCTCCCTCAATTCATTTTTTGGTGAGGGGAGGAGGGGGGGGGGGGGGGGTCTAATGCTCACTATGACCCCGTAGCTAGTCAGGTGATGCCCCTAAACTTCTACCTTAGCCGGTTCCAGACGCTTATTCTTCTTGATTCTTTTTTCTTCTTTTGGCAGTGTGGATGTGCTTTAAGAAACGGGTTGGAGGATA
>JAVYIG010016091.1:0-32738 GCA_035222895.1 Strongylocentrotus droebachiensis | reverse complement strand
CTTTATGCCTGTATTACATTTGCCCCGGGCGCCGTACGATAAATTGGTCTACGATTTTCATGCGATTTGGGGGGCATCGTAGGAGGCTACGGGCTACGATGTTTGTGTTTACATTATCTACGAACATCGTGCCATTTCTTGTACTGGCCGTCGGGGGCAAGCCGGGGCAAATCCGTACAGAGGATGCTCGGAGATTGTACGGAAATCGTGCAATTTCAGTGCAGTAGTCGTACAGTCTCCGCAGCCTCCGCACAGATATCGTACGGAGCCCGTGCCGTGCAGCTTCCGTGCAGAGGTTGCGCGGAGAAGGCGCGGTGACCGAGCAGCCGCCGTGCTATTTTTGAGCGTTTTTTTGCCTCCATGCTCACCGAAAAATCGCGCGTTTGCTGCACGATCAGCGCGAGGCCTCCTCGCGATGCCCGCGCGGGGATTGTGCAGTGCCACCTACAACATGTCTACGGGCTACGGGCTTACGATTTTTAAAATTTGTATAACTTCTCGCGAAACAAAATCGTAAAGGCTGCGGAGCCCGTGAATCCGTACGAAAATCTCACGGAGGCCGCACGAAAAAGGGGATACGGGCAGGGAACGGGCTCCGTAGACTAATCGCAGGTCAAATGTAATCCAGGCATTAGTTGGAGAGACTTTTGAAATCAATAACAAAACCTTTACTTTTCAATGAGGAAAGATCATAGCTGAGAAGATTATTAATTAATAATATTTGGTTAAAATTATTTAACAGGAGAACAATTGTAACCAATTACCGGTAATCAAAAAAATACTAAAATACGGTTGTTGACAAATCTATTTCATTTATGAGAAACCTTCATCCCAGAAGAGCACCAACTTATTTATGCAATTTGCGTTCTTGCAATTGTAGTACAAAGGAAAATAGCAGGTGAATGAAATGCCTAATCACCACACACACCTGGGAAGGAAGCATCCATAAATTTGAATATAGAATATACATCACATAATTATATTATGTCACATTAACAAGAAAATGGCGATGCCTATGTCGTGCTGAGAAACTGTACATTATTCTTGCTTTATGCCTCTCTCGTACACTTCGGTGGGGAAACTTGCAGATTAATGGGCAAGAATATAATAAACCTTTCAGAATAAGTAAAATTATTTCTTAGGGTGAGGTTTCCCAAGTCCTTTTCGAGCCGGGACTTGGTAATGAAGATTAAATGTATTACTAAAGAGCACTAGCGCATCGACTTAGTTTGGAACCCGGTACCTTCCGGTTACGAGACCACTAATCTACCATTGAAAACAACATCCCTTTTTTATACACTGTTAAAAAGAGAAATCTGGTTTCTAGCATTTCAAAAGTGTATGACTTAACAGGGGAGAATACTACATTGCAAAAAATGTAGTAAAATATTTGTTTCCTTCTCATTGTAAAGAGTATTTTATAGTGTTAATATGCGTTATGTGTTATTTTTATATCCCGAACTCCCGATGACGTTGCTACTGAGTATATTAAAAGACGATATTAGAGAGCAAAACCAACAATCTCTTACTCGTTTTTGGCCCTGTTTCATAAAATTCGTTATCAATAACAGATGCTAGAATTCTATGTCAAATTCGCATTTAGCCAATCAAATGCAACGATTTTAAGTGGCTTATAACACTTATTGTAACTTGTTATTGAAAACAACTTTTATGGAACAGTGCCCTCTTTTAGTACTTGTGATAGTATTCAAAACAAGCCATGAAATTTGATTTTGTTTCATTGAAAGAATGACACACAGACAGAAAATGTCAGTTTTTACCAAAATCGTTTTTTATGTCAAGGCATTTTGAAAGGCATATAGGGTTACACAAAAATGTTAAATCATGATTTTTAAAAATATTAATCCTTGCAACTTTTCTGCATGTTTGATTGAATTATGTTATACATTTAGACTATAATGATATTGAAATTGCACTATCATTGATAAAATATTTTGTATAAACGAAAGTTATTTTCATCATGCATTATTCTCTTCTTCTTTTTCTTGTTCTTATTCATATTCTCTTATGTATTTCTTATCCAAAAAATTTCCTTTATTCGAAAAATGTGTATCAAAACATTCTGTAAGCCTTCAATTGATATACTCCTTGTATACAATACAACTTATACAAATTTTGATAAATTTTGATGAATTGATTTTTATTTTGTAAATAAATAGATTGAATTTATGGTCAAATATTTCTTTCAGGAGGAAAGGAGATGAAAGACAGAAAGGTAATCGGTACAACAAAAATATTAAAAATGTAGGCATGCGTCGTTATCATGGAATGTTCTCAATAAAAGTACAAGTTAATCATGCTTCTAAAGCGGATATTACCAGGTTGTCTATATGTGATTCATAATATTTGATTATGAAGAAATTGAATAGTCTACCGTGGGAGCAAGAAAAGAAAATAAATGACACAAATTCATGCAATTATTACATATCGTATATAGTACAAAACATGAAACTAATTTGACATAATCGCTTTCTAAATTATTAAAAAAAATTGTTGTTACTTCGTTTGTATCGATTTTCTTTCGATTACATTTCATATCGAGATAGGTGCGAATCACTACCTTTAATTCTTTTATCAAATATACAGCATGCATCCTGTGCTTTTCACTTCCAAAACATTCTCTAATATAGTTTCTATAGATAATAAATTGAGCGAAGTTTAAAATAAGATTGACAAGATTCATTTCTCTTCTCTCTATGTTTTGCATCATCTGCATTCATGGTTTGGTAAACCAAATCAAATCAAAGCAACACCACTTGATTGCTGTCAATGACAAATTACTCTTTTGATACCGTATATCATAGCTACACTCAGGGGGCGAGTGGCCTCAGCACCCCTCTCGAAAAAACCCGAATTAAGGGGATTCTGAAATTTTAGGGATGAAAACAACTTTAAGGTCATTGCGAACTTTTTTTTTCTGCATTTGCCTGTTCAAGGGTTAAATAAAAAGCTTTTTAAATTCATAACTCGCTTACTCTTAATCGGATTTTCCTTAAACACTCACTGATCCACAGTTCATAATTATTTCCTCGCTTCTATTAAAATCGAACCAATAAATCGTCAGGTTGTCGCTCCGTTCTAACCGTTATTGGGGCCCTCATTCGCACTCCAGAAAGCCGAGCTCGTACTTCATCATTTCATTAGATCCTCCGGTGTCTCCGAAATGTAACCTGGTGACCGGAAGTCGGTCTACATCAGTGAGATAGCCATCATCCGTTAACCACTTGTCCGAAGAACGGTAACAATTGCACGAATTGCACGAATTCGTTTTCACTGGGTGCCTGCCGTAGCAAAAAGCAGATTTGACAAAAGACTTAACTCCGTTTCGTTGACAATCAGCCATGCATGAAGACTCTCGTCTACGGCTGATTGTCAACAAACGAAGTTAAGTCTTTTGTTAATTTCGTTTAATGATAAGGCAGGGAGCCAGTGAAAACGAATTCGTTTAATAAAATTATGGAAATGCAAGCACTACTTTAAACAAACAGAACTTTGTCATTCCTCGCTCATTTTTCCTGATTGAGGTGTCATATGAAAGGGCAGAAACTCAACTTTCTAGAAATGTGAATTTTTCTTCGAAATTCAGATACCGCCCGCCAAATGTCTTTTTGGTTTCCTTCCTTCAAATTGCTTTTAATCACTCATGCGTGAAATATGCATTATCTGAGTAGCATCACATGAAAGAAGAGACTCTAAGCTTTCCAAATATGTATCATTCATTAATTATAGTTGTAATTAAGTTATGATAGAACATCGATACTTCTCGGTTTCGTTTTTTCTGGGACGCACTGTATATACATGTGCTACATCTTTGTGTTGCTTCTCATTATTCTTCCCCATTGAAATGTGGACTGTAGAAAGACAAGTGCTTACGAATGCCTCATTTGTTGTATTCCCTGTGTGACCTGAAAGGTTTCAACGATGATATAGAGGTAGCAGCAGACTGACGATGGTGACTGACTAACTTGAACTAGCCGTAGATGGGGAAGTAGCATCCCCCGCAATAGTGTCCCTTTATAGGGACACTACCCCGCAACAGAGCCATCTATACACATCCTAATCAATGGCACTGCCTTGCAATAGTGTCCCTTTATACATTGCAATACACTGCCTAATTGCAATGGAATACCACAGAAAAAGTTCTGTGTGGATTACCATCGTTTTTTAAACGGAGCTTCGATAAATTATGATCCGAACGACATCGGCCTTTCGATTCGCTTTTTTTTTCTCTCTCTCTTTTTTCAAATGTTTTATTTATTTTCTTTATTTTTTACATTTGTTGCCTTGTTGTATGTGGGTTTTTTGTCCACGTATTTATATTCAAATGCAATGAGCACCTGTGTGTTCTTATAACAGAAACCAAAATGAACATAATTTTCTTTTAGAAAAATCGGACGACCATGTCGTAACTCTTTTTCGCAGGGGATTCCAGCCTGCATCTACAAAACAATGAATTCAGTGAAGTAAATATTGGAAAAACTGGTAGAAAGTTCTGATGTCTTGTGAATTTTTTATTATCTTCCTAATCAAAAAATTACTTAGAAACACATAGATTACACAAATTCACAGCTCTCTAATGGATAGCCCTTCTTAAAGCTACTTATTATACCTGCTGTATTTCTCAAATTTACGTGAAAGAAAATGGAAATATTTCTCCTCTCCTTCATCAATTTCGATGATGCACAATGTGTAGTTAATGTCATATAATAAAGAAACGGCGGTCGCACTACTCTCCCACCACCTTATTCTTAGTATAGAAAAAAAATTCTTGCTGAAATTCTTGAATTGACATTGGCTGGTATATACTTGTCCCCCCCCCCCCCCCCTCCCAAATCTAAGGTCTGGATACGCCACTGTCAAGATACATATTTCAACAGGACTGCACAGTATCATTTTTCTTTTTGTTATAGTTGTTGACATGCCAGACAACCATTAATTTGAGTCAAAAGATGTGCATAATTACCATTTCGACATTCAACTTCCACTGGATCAGAAAGGTTTCCATTCGGGCCATCTGGATCAATGAGATAGGTCCCGTTACCTATGTTCAGTTCTGAGCATGTTTGTGGAGTACCTGTGTGAAAATATTAGTGTGTATATAACCATACAAGTGTAGTACTAGAAGTATTATTAGTAGTATAGTAGTAGTAGTAGTATTAGTAGTAGTAGTAGCAGTAGTAGAAGTAGTAGCAGTATATTTAGTAGTAGTATTATAGTAGTAATATAGTAGTAGTAGTAGTAGTAGTAGTAGTAGTAGTAGCAGTAGTAGAAGTTGTAGCAGTACATTTAGTAGTAGTCAGCAATAATAGCAGGAGGAAGCGGCGGCTGAGGAGGAGGAGGAGGAGGAAGAGGAGGAGAAGGGAGAGGGGGAGCAGGAGGAGCAGCAGCAGCAGTAGTTGTGGTAGAAGAACGTTATATTAGTCCTGTAGAAGTTTTTCAGACCCGGAAAAGTTGTTAAGTACAAGGTTTTTTTGTTGATTTGTGTTCTAGATGGGTATTGAAGTAAATTCAGCTTGGTTGCCAGCTTGGCAACCTTGGGCAACTTTTTTAATAGCCATATTAGCATAATCATCTAATTAGCATATGGACAATATGTATAATGTTGCTAATCTCAATCCAGGAAGCCTGAAAACATGGATAATACGACTTTTCAAGAGTTTTCTATGACAAGGAATTCATTTATGACACCAATTGTCTTAAATATCATAATTAGCATAATATGTACAATATATGGACTTCATTGTCATTGTTTATCTATAAAGCCTAAAAATGGTGCAATGCAACATTGTAAATCGCTGTTGAAAGATTAAATATTAATTCATGAGAAGATATTCCATGTATATGTAGTATAATTAGCCTAATTAGCATAATAATGTAATTAGCATATATGTGCAATTTGTAATAATGTTGCTCATCTCAATCCAGGCAGCCTGAAACATGGATAAAACGACTTTTCAAGGGTTTTCTATGACGAGGAATTCATTTATGACACCAGTTTTTGATTCCAAGTAATGCAATTGTCTTAAATAGCACAATGAGCATTAATGAGCTAATAAGCATGTGTACAATATATGGACTTCATTGTCATTGTTTATCTATAAAGCCTAAAAATGGTGCAATGCAACATTGTAAATCACTTTTGAAAGACTAATTATTAATTCAAGAGAAGATATTCCATGTAGATGTATTAATGATTAATCTTTCAAAAGTGATTGAATTACTTGGAATAAAAAACTGGTGTCATAAATGAATTCCTCGTCATAAAAAACCCTTGAAAAATCGTATTATCCATGTTTTCAGGCTGCCTGGATTAAGATTAGCAACATTATTACATACTGCACATATATGCTAATTAGATGATTATGCTAATTAGGCTAATTATACTACATATACATGTAATATCTTCTCATGAATTAATGATTAATCTTTCAAAAGTGATTTACAATGTTGCATTGCACCATTTTTAGGCTTTATAGATAAACAATGACAATGAAGTCCATATATTGTACATATTATGCTAATTATGCTATTTAAGACAATTGTATTACTTAAAAATAAAAATTGGTGTCATAAATGAATTCCTTGTGATATAAAACCCTTGAAAAGTCGTATTAACTATGTTTTCAGGCTTCCTGGATTGAGATTAGCAACATTATCACAAATTGCACATATGCTAATTAGATGATTATGCTAATATGGCTATTAAAAAAGTTGCCCAAGGTTGCCAAGCTGGCAACCAAGCTGAATTTACTTCAATACCCATCTAGATCACAAATCAACAAAAAAACCTTGTACTTATCAACTTTTCCAGGTCATGTACATGGTATATGGTACCGTCTACTGGACTATATTCATGCACCGAGTAGCAGCACTTTTCCCTTTTTGTTTCTTTATTTTTGTATATTTTCTTTTTTACCAATATCATAACATTCGGATGAGAGGTTGCAACAACATCAGCTGATATTTTTGATTTTCTTCTATGCGGTACGAGTAGTATCATGATGAAAAAAATACTTGCAGTAGGTAAAAGTTGTGTGTAGGGTGCGAGAACGAATATTGTAAAGTCTGGTGCAACTATATCTATATCCCACTTCGCATGCCCCTCAAAACTACCAACAAGTACCTGAAATACATAACCAAAAGCAGAATAGTTTTCAACAAAGTATCAAATATGTGAATATATTGCGCGTTGTTGCATAAAGTCTTTCCACAACTTATCCCTCATTTTCTTGGTGCACCTGTCCATCTTGAATAACCACCTCTGGATCCAATGAATCTATTTACCTTCAGAAGGATCGTCAAAAACCTCATCAGTGCACATACACACATAGCTATGGTCTGTCTCCACGCATGTACATTCGTTTTCACAAGGCGAACTCAGGCAACCTAAATAGATACAAGAGTGAGAAAATAATAATTCGAATATCAAAGAAGCATTTAAAGAAAGAAGTCATTCAATGCTCGAGTAAAACATATAAACCACTGTTTCTATACAATGTTGCCATAATCAAGAGTTCAGTAGTTGTCCTTTTTAATAATATTAATATGAATTAATATTGACATTAATATAACATTATTATATATAACATTAATATGAATTTTCAAAATTAGTTTTAAGATTGATCACAGATTATATTATTCAGTCACTGTAATTCATACCAAAATGTTAGTAGGGCTGGCGTTTTTACATGTTATAGTCAGGCCTGGTTAAAGTAATCTTTAACATACCTTTTTCACTTCTCTACATTGTTTGTACTAGGTTTACCGTAAAATTGTGTTTCATTTCCAAATCAATATGGGTTCGGTACAGTATATTTTCTCCATTGATGGACTTGATTGACATTATGAATGTAGTAGTATTTTAATTGATTTATCCAAAGCAAATATTGATAGGCTTACTAAACCCCTCCCCAAAAATTGAAAACCCAGGTTTGATCGATTACCTCCATTGTCATGTCAAAACCTTGTCATAGCATAATAATAGAAAGTGGGTTAGGCCCTATTTCCTTTTAAAACAATACCCCATTTTTTTTCTCGAATTTCAGCCATGGAATGTGCAGTAGATCAAAATAAGGGGTACGGTCAGAAGTGAAAAGTCGCAAAATGCACTGCTCTCATTCGACTGTGCATTGAAATTTCCCTATTGCCTGGGCCTTTTCAACAGTAACTGTTAACCTTGCATGCTAAACACGAAGCTTCAGAAAGTTGATGCCCAAACAGTAGCGAATCTTGAAAAGACATGTCACCATCGTGCATGAATATGAATTTCAGTTTTTTTTTATAGAATTTGGCATTCATGGATGACCAGTTGGAAACAATAGCCCCATTGTTATTTACAAAAATCACACTCTCGTATGTCAAAAAGAGTGCTAGGCTCTGCTTAACAATCCCAGTGCTCACCATTTCATTTGGCACATTTACACTTTTGACTCTGCCCCTTTTTTCTTATGTACTGCCCACTCCATTGCTTACAAATATAATTATTTTTTAAGAGGAATAAACACACTTACTAATGATTTTAATCTAAGCGAAAATTATGCTATGATAAAAGGGCTATAATTAATCGAACTTGATTTTCCAAACGTTTTGGAGAGGATTATATTAGTATTATCTCCCTGAACAATACGTATGTCTTAAACCGTCAAATTAATAATTACCCAACAAAATCTATAATAGGTATTAACATTTCTCAGCACAGAATGACTTCTATAATATGTGTAGCACACAAAATATAAGATTTGCTCATCCTAAGGACGGAAAGAATTCTTCAATTTAATCATGCCACTTTGCTCTTTTATTTTACCTATACTTTCAGGCCGTAATATGATTTGAGGGTGCTTAGATTTTGTTTCCCTTTTACCTTTGTATACACATCTCCGGGTTTGTTTGCCTCATTTACTATATTGATTTTACATTGTATTTGATTTGCCGAAAAGAAAGTATTTTTAATCTAAATATGTATTATAAATCTTTCAAAATCACAATGGAAATAATTTTAAAGTGTTTGACGATAGTATACTCATTGTTCTACTTAATCTGCGAGCATGAGAAGGGTATTTCGTCTAATAAAAATACATAAAACATCTCATTGAGCTTTGGAACATTCCCTAATTGATATACATGTAGATTTTTTTCCTCAATTTTACGGCGAACAACAATAGTCACTAAGTGCGCAGTTCAGCGTCAGGTAGATGACACCTCGTATACAATAGGCGTCATATTTTCTGGCGCTCCCCATATGTTCTAAAACAGTATATAATTTCGTACACAACATGTCATTTATTTATTCATTTATACCGATTCCCCGGTCAAAAAAAGCTTACCTGGTATTGTACAGATCTTGGGTGATGTAGGGCATTCGAAATGTTCGACATTGCCATGGTTACGGCCCGTAATTTGGCGGGAACCCCATTTGACGACAAGTTGGATCGTTTGCCCTGATGTCGTGGGTAAACTCCTACATGATATCAGTTGAACTTGGTCTGAATTCGTACCGACTGATTCACCTGCGTTGGCGTAAATAATCAAGCAAAGCAAGAAAACATTAATAATGATAAAAGAGGGCACACGCAAAATAAAAAAATAAGATGAAAATTATAGTGTTTGTTTTTAGATTTAATGGTTTCGGAGAGTAGGGTGACTAAATTTTCGAAAAGAATAATGTGGTTCACTAAAGGAATTCCTTCAGGTGAAAATTTTGATTCGCGATCGTATTTTTTGTATTCATTATTTTGTTACGTTATTCTTCTTTCCTCCTCTTGGTCCCCTTGTCCTCCTCTTCCTACTCATCTCCCTCTCCACCTTCACATCTCCTCCTCCTCCTCCTCCTCATCCCCTCCCCCTCCTTTTCTCCCTTCTTCTTCTTCTTCTTCTTCTTCTTCTTCTTCTTCTTAATCTTGTATTTCGTTTGTAGGAACAAAGCTGTGGAATGATCTGCCAGATGAAATTAGATTAAAAACATCAAGGTTATCTTTTCGGAGACATCTTTCCACCTACCTTCTATGTAAATGACATGGGCTCAATCCCACCCCCTTCGTTTTTTCCTTTTATATTACTTGTCTTCCTTTTATATGTATACACTTATAGCGGCCTTAAGCTTTTACAGGATTTGTGCATGTACGTACATGTGTATGATTATTTTTATTAATACATCCTTTTCATTTTTATGAACACATTGATGATTTTATTTCTTCAAAGATTTGTTTTCTTTCATTATAATGCTTTACGCTTAAGCTTTTTTATTTTTATTTTTTCATTTTAGTAAAGAAAAAAAGTTACATGATATTGTATTATTTTGCTGTATATATGTAAATACAAAACAAACAAGTTTTACATTCATATGTAAAAACAAATTAACAGAAACAAAACTTGCCAAAGAATGGAACTAGGCTCGACTAGCACTTTTGCTAACTTCTAGTTCCCATTAACAACTTCACCTAAACATAGTAATATACATATTTAAGTATATATCTTTTGTACATTTAATAGTATGCAGATGTATGTCTAACAAATATCGTTTTAAAACCATTACTGTTCAATCGACATTACTCTTATGTTATGTATACATGTATCAGTATTATTTTTTTGCATTGTATGATTGTTCATATGTACTGTCATTATTGTGATGTGTTGTTGCTAATAAAATTCAAATTCAAATTCTTCTTCTTCTTCTTTTATGACGACATACACAAAATATATAATAAATCATGAATTCACATACCTGCAGCCAGAAATGGCATCCACAATATCATAAAGTTAACATTTAAAAGAATTATTGTGAACACGATCGCACAATGAAATTTCGTAAGATTGAAATGGTATCCAACAGTCAATTTGATGGAGAAAATATAATGTTATTGGTTAAAAGTTTGATATTCAGTAAAAATAGGACAAAAATTAAGAAAACCCACAACTGGCATCTACCATAGTTTGTATTTATGAAAATTGTATTAACAATCATTTCGATCGAGGAAATAACATGCTATTCGTTCAATTCAAATATATATTACTGCAATATGACAACAGAGAAGAAAAAAATATCATGCATTCACATACCTGCAGATAGAATTAGCATCCACGAAATTATAAACATAAACTCCATTATCAGAGATCGGCTCTTCCTCATTTGGAGATATACACCAACATTACTGTAATGCTTAATCGAAACACCACTTCGCTTTATTGTTGCATGCAGGGTCAATAAATGAATACCATAAACACAGAGCTGAATTGCTCGATACTCTGCATTTATCCGCATTATGCATTCCAAATCCCAGTATTGATTACACTATACATTATGAACAAAAAGAGAGAAAATAAAAATACATCTTTTTTTCCTCGTCAATATTGGGCGACTTCTATCGATTTATACTCAGTTGTCACTATACATTTGCAAAAATTTGTCGAATTCACATTTAGAACTAATATGTTTGATTGTTTGTATTTTATCTTCAAAATTATGAAAACTGGAAAGATAAATTCATAAATAAACCTCTATGGGCAATGCTGATGCAGTGGCGTATCTAGATCATGACCTCAAAGGGTGGGGGAAGGGGCAAAAACAAAAGGCCTAGCTTACCAGGAGCTTTTTTAACAACAATATTATACTGTATTTTTGTTTCGGTGGCAGGCACCAATAGAGCCTTTGGCTTTCCAAGCTGTCTCCACATTCATATGACATGTTTGTTTTTGTATTGTAAATGTTTTTATTTAACGTTTACACTGTGTTTAATATTTTATGATTTTATGAGGTTTTTATGATGAATGAAGATCAAAACTAATAACTCGTGAAAATAAAATCAAATGGGGTTAATTATCCCGAAAATAATATAGAATCCTATATCGTAATTATCATGGAGAGGTGTTGTGATCTAGTGAACGTCACCGGCCTGTGGACCGTCATAGTTCGCGGTTCGAGTCCCGCCGCGGCACTGGTGTCCTTTGACAAGACATTAATCTACATTTTCCACTCTCCACCTAGGTGAAGTAAATGGGTACCCGGTAGGAAGAAATTATGTGAATACTTTAGCGCCTTATTATGCGAACTCAGCTACAGCAGGGGTAATCATATCATACTTTGTATCTAGAACAGTACATTATATTTATATAGCTGTGCTATATTGATGTACCTATTATCATTATTTCGAGAGTTGCGAACCTTTGAACCCTTTTCCATTTTCGGACTTAAATACCTGTGGATGAACAAACCCTCGGAATAATGATATTCAGAATAATAACGCTTCGAAGTAATGCACCAAAACGTACCTTCAGAAAAAGAGTGTAGGCTCTTTTTTATATAACAACTTTTTTATCGCACTAAAACCGTTGATAGTCAATTATATCAATAATCATCAATAAACATAAACCGACCGGACCGGCAAATTTAGTCCTCTTGTTGAAATGATGATTTAAATCCGTCACCTATCTGCCAAGAGACCATTATATCTGACGGGACACCATTTCGGAGTCTTCGCTCTCACGCGGCTTGACAACGGGTTCGTTTCCATAGCAACATTATGCCATATCCATGACAGCTCATGTAACCTTCATGACACCAACACTTGGATAACCCCTATTCCTGAGGTGAGTTTTAGTTACCTGGTGACATTCCGTATCGTGAAGTTAACTTCGATCTTTTAACATTCAGCGAGATTTCTCACTGTTGTGGCATCATCTCCATGGATGCTTGTGGTTTAGGTCGTGGTTCTGCAAGCTGTAATCTGTGGGAAATGGCACTTCAAGGCCGTTGATGGTAAAGATTCTAACCACCAAGCTAAAAAATAAATCGATGGATCAACTACATCTAAAGGTAAATGTCTATTACGGTAAGAATCAAATCTTTAATTGTGGAAACTTTGCTTTATCAACAGGAACGCGCTAATATGTCATTTGCCGGTAATTTTGGTGAGTGTAGACCGTTGATTGGTTGTCTATGTAATCTACAAAAGAATGGGACCCGGAGTGAGCCGATTTTTAAGAAACTACCAAGACGAGGTTCCAAGTATTCCAAGACGTCCATTAGATTATAAATTAAGGTTCAGCCTAAAACCATTATCTAGAATCCAAAACATCGATTGGAGACATGTACCGATCTCTGTCATTTTAATGTCTTTCAAAGTTTTATCGCGTCCAATTTCTCCAGACAGTTATAAGAAATAAACTTGGCTTAATCACATTAAACTGCCTGCGATTAAGGCCAGTCTATATTATTATGGGGAAAAGGGTTCATTTTTGACCGTCTTCATTTCACTTGAATGAAACGTGCTATTCCAGATACTGAAATATAGCATAGGCCTGTCTCTCGGATGCTCATCAATTCCGTTGGTTCTTCTTTTGAAACACAAAAAGTACAATATCGACCCGACGTTAAGGGCCCTCATGCCGAGGTTTCATTTCGTGGCATCCGTGATGGACACAATAGAATACGGGTTTTATAGACTGCTCACCAGCCATATCGAGACATAATGGGGCACTCTGGTGAATCTTCCATTGTATCCTCGCCCCACTCAACCGATCTGCAGTAACTAGACAAGCCCATTTAGATCATTATACCATTGGTGCTGCTAGCTACCAACAACGATACAGGTGGGGGGTCATGTAGATCTGTGTAGAACTCTTGATAGTATAATCCAGTATACACAGGCAAGGTTTAACGTGGACCATGATAAAGGTGTTTAATTTAGGTTCAGTCTTGATTAGGAGGAGACAATGATATTTTGGAGATAAAGCCTTTTGCGCCAGAGGCCCAGCTCGAAAAGTAAGTATAGACAAATATAATTATTTAAGTAAACATTGCAAACAGTAGTGAATTAGTGAGTATAATACTATATGTACAATTAATTATGAAATGAAGATTTAGTTTGGGATATTAGTAGTGTAACATTGATTTGTTCTATATCACTACAGTCAACTTAGCGAAACATACTGAAAATCACCGTATAATATATGTTATAATCCTATATAATTATGTAATTTTGTAAGAATATTTTGAATGGAAGTTTGCTGCCATGTTGCCAGTTATGAGCCACAGCATATACTCTCTAATAAACTAATTTTCCCAAATAAATTACGTGTTGCATCTTCAATCGTAAAATCTGTTACAATCTCTTTAAATAGTATGAGTATTATCATATATCGTACTAAGTAATTCGTATACAACATTTTACGTATATATCGGGCTTTTGAAAATGAGTGTTTGTTTTCATATCTTACCCATTTTTGTTTAACAATTCAAACTGTAAGTTAGATACTGTTTATGAAATGTAATATGATTTAACTACCTTCACCATTAACATAAAAACACAATATATTATGCAACTTTCTTTTAGAATGTACCGAAAACGTTAATTTTGTTTTTTATCGTTATTTTTATTTCATTATTTTCGGCTGGGATGTGTAAAATAATAAATGCAATTAACAAAATTGTCACGATAATTTTTTTTTTGACACCGTGCACACACGAGACGAAGTACAAGCCAATCTCCGACACGTTTAGAGACGTTTAGATCATGTCATGAGCAGTTCAAATTTTATTGAATTCCCAATTGATATCATGACTCATGCAGGTTGAAATATATTATGATCTCTGATATCAAAATTTAATTTTAAAAAAGAAAACATTAAATATTAAATATTTGATCTTTCTTTTAAGAAATTGTTTTGCTTTGTGTTGTTTTAATTTACATGTTTGTATTAGAAATGTAGCGCGATTGTGCCATTAATCAAAATTAAGGTGATTTATATGCATGTAAATAACCATAAAGCTGTAATTAATATACTAATCTTTGTACTTTGATATTTTTTTTTTTCAGATTTCAAGCAGATCATGTGAACAAGATGAACATTCATAAAGCACAACAAAACAGACTGCACGAATACAAGTGACTATACATGCACCCTATTATACGACTGAACAAACGGCTCATTTCAAGAAGACAGAATAATTCAGATGGGATTGCAACAAAGCAAGGAAAAGTTTATGGTTATCTGGCCATGTTGCTGAGACAGATTTTACGTTTTTGGAATACTTGAAGTTCGGTTCTAGAGAAGAAACCGTAAAACAATGGCACATGATAGTCGAGATGTCACCACCACTTCCAAACCGAGAGGTAAATTAGAATGAATATGCCATGTCATTTCTCATGTATAGTTAAACCGAATGCTGTTATTATAATGATTTATTTTTTTTGAACAGGGGTGTCGCTCGAAATTTCGAATGTGATATAGGAGGGGAGTCGGACCAAAATCCGATACTACCCCTAACAGTTACAATATCGATTCAGTCAATGTGACATTATGTATACTGATTACAACTTATTTCAAAACTTATCATTTTCGTTTTGTTTGTCCCGGATTTCCCTTAACATTTTACCAAACTGTTTAAAATAATGAAGGTTGATTTTCCAAATGTATGTGTCCTTGCATGCGCAATATCAGACTTATTGAGAACCTCTTGTCAGGGATGTCTGCAATATCGTTACGTTCATTATCCCCTTACTTTGTAATTATGAAAACAAATAACGATGGTCACTTTACATGACTGTATAGCAACAGATATATTATCACTAAGCAAATTAATTAACAGTATAGCTGAGCGTACTTCTTGGCTCACTACGAAATGGCATCGTGATTCCGAGAAGACTGTATGCGGAGTGCAGACTATTAGAATGCTATTGTAAATCACTCTCTCTTGTGCCGGACCAATCAATACCTCCACAAGCAATGGTCTTTATTATAATAGAGGGTGGTAAAAGACAATAATCAATAAAGCAAATTCGCTACCCAGGATCTTAAAACAACAAACACTACAAATTGAGCGGATGTTACATTCAATGAGTTTGGTACCTGACTGGTCTGTTAATACAACTTGGGTGGAGTCGGGCTAACTCGGACCAGGGGACAACTCGGCCCAGGTACAAAAACGGTCAGTTTTGCATGTTTAGGGTTAGGGTTAGAGTTAGGGTACAAATGACAAAAAATGACCGTTTTTGCAGCTGGGCCGAGTTGTCCCCTGGTCCGAGTTAGCCCTGATTCAACTGGGTATATTCATAGCGAGCAATTACGCAAGTAATTATGTAGGCCAATATATTTTATAATATAATCGCAAACATTTCTACTCCAGACTCAGCTCTATTATTTTTTTTTATAAAGAAAATATGTCATTAACCTTATATAAAGTAACAAAAGAGAAAAAAAAGAAAAAACACAGTTTCACTGCATGTGATGTGCTTCTTTTTCACTTCAGCTTGTCCAGAATAATTGAATAGTTTGTAGAGCCTACTGTTATTTATCTACAACTTAAAAAATTCTATCTAATCCTCCTACAACGACTTCTTCCACATCCATCTCAAATTAGACAGAACAAAAAAAGGATCCTTATCCGGTCGTTACATAACTGGAGACGAAGGTTTGGAGGGGATTTATCAACTTTTCTAAAAGCGAATAAAGTGACGAATATAATAAGACTTTCTTCTTCTTTTGAAACTGAAATAGAATGATGACTATATACAAAGAGCCATAGAGGCTTTCGTTTATTCAAAGATTCCAATGAAAGTCACACAGTGCCGTTTCTAGCGGAAAGTGGTAGGTGACATCTCCGCTCTTCCCGTTCAAAATTTCTGTCGACTAATATAATTTGATTTGTTTGAGTCTGAGGTATTTGTCGGCAAATGTTATTATCTGTTTACTTCTCTCTCTGTCTTTTTTTTGGGGGAAATCTTGCTTTAGTGTCGGAAAATTGTTAGTAAATTTGATCAAACACTTGATCACATTTGATCAAACATAATGACTTCACTGTAATTCTGTTAAGGTTTTGAGTGGTAATGATGAAAGTATATATACGCAATATCTATATATTTATGGTTCATAGTGCAACCTGAACATTCCTTCAAAGGCAACATAATTATATGACACAGTACATAATTTATAAGAGAAGAAGAAGAAGAAGAAAGTTGAAAGTTTGCCTGTGTCGTAGGCGATTGGCACCTGCCGGCTGCAAAATATTGGCTGCAGATGTGACCATTCGCTATTAGTCTTGTCACCTTTCTCGATGATGTTTGTTGAATAAACAAAATACAGCCGATGGTTTCTTTATAATTATGACGACACGAAAGAAATGTGTTTGCTCAATTCATTAAGTCAGTCAAGAAAGGGTAGTTCAATTGATTTCTCTTAACATCTGGTTATTCCGTTTATTCATAAAAAGGAGTTCTTGCACGAATGAACAGAGAGAGATGACGTAAGCGCAGTATTAAGCCCATTTCTTTATCCAAACTTGGGTACCTTTTCAGGGGTGGATGGGGGTGCGAACCCCAATTTGGCATTATTAAGAACAAAAGAAATTGTGGCCACAGAAAGCAATGTATAGTGTGGTACGGTATGTCACTGAAACAGCTCCCGTAGGATTTTTGTGCCAAAGTTGAGTTTTTGTTGTTGCATTTTTGGATTCATTGGGGTCCAAGCTATCAGAAATTGATGGGGTTCAAATTTTCCCGAAGACACCAAATTTCCCTATTGCGCGTTATATAAGCCATTTTGGCGCCCAAAATGGACCCCTCAGGAAATGAAGGAAGGGGTCTGAAAATTTGAACCCCATCATTTTTGGCCAATTGGGACCCTTTTGAAGCCAAAGCAGCAAAAAAAAAAATCAACTTTGGCAAAAAAATCCGAGGGGATTACATACCGTGGCCGCACTAGTATACAAGAAAAATTAAATTATTTTTGTTTGGCAGATACATTTTCGGCCTTGCGCCCTTTCTTCCCCGGCCACCTGGAATTGTAGACCCGCTTATGCATTCAGTACCATGACCTAAAGTTTTAAGAATATTAAGAAGCAGAAAATGATTACAAGTGACTTTTTACGAAAGACTATGACTTAAGTTACACAGAAATAAAAATGAAAATGATGGCGAAAGTAGAACACGCGTATATATAAAAAAAGTATTGTAAAATGAAAAAGGAAAAATAAGGGCGTCCGTGTACACAACATTATCAGACTAAATTTGAGATACACTGTAACTGAAAAAACTTGTGAGTCCTTCGAATAGAGTCGATATTTGTCGATAAAATTCATTGACATCCGTTCGCGAGGAAACTAATTTGTTCTGCAGTCATCGCGTGGTCTATAGCAAACAATCATTTTGAGTTGGTAGCGAGGGGAGTATGCAACAATAAGATCTAGCATGGCAATATTAATTGTTTACGCTTTGACGTCATACTTTTAGTACTGTGATGAAAGAATATGTATCGTCTTTTGAAAAGGATTTAAGGCGATTTACTCTTATACATATTATGTTTATATTCTATCTGTAAATATTTCCTATATGCGGGATTATGACTGATATTGTACAAAATCAAGAATTACAGATATCATGGAACATATTTTAATGACCAAACGACAGTGATTTTGCCTGAATATCAAACAAAAATCATAATCGTTTTGAGATAATCTATTTGCAAAATTATTTTCTGTAAAAAATGTTATCAGTTATGAACCAAAGTTAGAAAAAATCAAATAAAAAAGATCGAATATCATTATGATAACGGAGCAAATTGTATTTCAGCATTTTAACCCTATATTATAATAGAAAATTGACCTCATCAGTAAACCTTCCATGACACAACTCATTGGGGCTGATGTTATTGTTGCAGGGTATCACTGACTTGATTGGGGACTGAAATAGAGGCTATACAGTGACCTATGGGCCCAGTCACTGAATCATGTAATTTTCGAATCGCAAAGATGACTGGAATTATGGGGGGGGGGGGGGGGGGGGAGGTCTTGATAGATGATGGATAAAGCCGCCGATTATGGGAAAGATGCATATTGGAAGTGTGATCTCATCTTATCTTTATACGCTACTTTTCCCATCAAATCATCATCATTTCGCATCAAACTACAGGGGCGGAATTTTACGAATAATAGGTCCAACCTATATCATACTGCATTGAAAGAAATTGTCTGTCCATCTATAGCGTACTTGGCAACGTCTCTTTTGTCTTTAAATGGTCAATGATCAATCAACAGTCAATATAAACATTCCTCAATAGCCGAGGTAATATTGTGATTGGGATAAAAGAATCACCTCAAATCACGGATCGATTTGCGTTGGCATTGCAACAAAATATATCGACCCCCAAAGTGGGTCATTATAAAAATGGAATGCATTTTCATGGTGACTGAACTCATCTTGCCTGGCATTCATAACCATCAATACATGTCACACGTAGGCCACACCTTATACCCCATACTGAGATTTGATGGGTCCAATGTCTCGGTCTCACGATTTATTAAAAACAACCTTTCATTGGAGAGCAGATTGATGATGTTTATTTAGTTTTTTTAGTTTGAACTGAGTGATGAGACAACGATTTATTTGTATCCGTTGGAATGTTTTAATTGATAAACATGCAATTATTAATGATGATAGGCTTATTTTGTTTTTTGTATATATATCAGATTTGCTATAAAGACGCTATTATTACGTAGGTCGTACACTTAATGCATAGGTAGGGTTTCTCTTTCTCTCTCTCTCTCTCTCTCTCTCTTTCAAGTTAACGCGTTGAGGACATTGTATTATACGGTACATTATTATACTGGTTAACTAGGGCTGAGAATTTCCATTGGACTGATGATGATAATGATAATGATTATGATTCTTAACATAATTTCATAACCCCAAGATTCAACGTAATCAAACGTGATCTTTAATAGAAAAGGAATTTTGCATGGGAAGGGGGGAAATCAATCCAGCTGAAGAAAATAAAGTCAAATAACTATAAATAAATGCTCTCTTTTCAAAGTTCATGCTCTTGTCATGAAATGATGAAAATTGGTGAGGTATATGGGCTGTTATCATACTAAGGGCTGTCAATCATTATCTTGATTATGAGACAGATCAAAATCTTTGACTGCAATTAACCGCAATGTCATTTCATGGTCGAATTGTGGTATAGTTAGGGGTATCATTGCATGAATTGAAATCATCTATTACGTCTATGATTGAAATGCACTATCGATATATAATAGTATTGATCATGGACCTAACATGTATATTGATTCACAATTAGAACCGGAAAAGCTCTTCATGGGGAGAAGGAGTAAGAACAATGAGAAAAATAGGCTCCCATATTTTGTTGACAGAATGTACAAAACGAAATCTTTTATTTCCTTTATTGGCTACGTACCGATTATACATGTACAAGAATATTACAGACAGTGTGACAAGCACCGGAATGTAAAACAGACATAATATTCCTTAAAAGTTTCAGGGGGCAAGCACATTTGCATAACTTATCTAATATTCGAAAAATTGTAAATATATACAAAATTGTAAAATGCACGTTCCCTCTTTTCTGATTCTCAGGCTATACGATTTAGAGAGACTGAGCTTTTATATATTTAATTTCATTCAAATCAAATCAAATTTATTTGGGTTTTATCAATATAAACAACTAAAAGTGTAAATATTTGCAAAAGAAGATACATGAGTGTAGTCTGAAGACTAACGGTATCATGTTTAAAATAATGCCTCCAGCTACTTTGTAAAGAAGGCAGGGGCGTAGACAACGGGGGGGGGGGATGAGGGGGATGCACAGGCGCGGATCCAGGGGGGGCCGAGCGGGCCTTGGCCCCCCCCCCCCGCAAAAAAAAAAAAAAAAAAAAAAAGGGAGAGAAAAAAGGAAAAGAAGGGAAAGGGAAAGGGGAGAGAAAGGGAAAGAAAGAAGAGGAAGAAGAAAAGAAAAGGGGGAAGAAGGAGATCGGGGGGCCGAAAGGGCCTTGCCTCCAAAGCTGTTGACCCCCCTCCCCCCCCCCCCCCAATCAAAAAAATAAGAGAGAAGGAAGAAAAGGGAAAGAAAAAAGGAAAAGAGGAGATACTGGCGTACTGATACTGATTGCTCATCTGACCGTGATTAATAAAACCCCAAAGCTTTCGGGGCTCTGCCCCCTGGATTCCGCCTTGGGCCCTACGCCGGGCCCTTAGATGCTCATCTGACGGTAATTTAATGCCTAAAACCCCTCTTTTGGAGGGCTCCGCCCCCTGGACCCTACGCCAAATAGAGACCTTCCAGTGTCACAAAATAATAGGTATTAAAAAAAAATGCTCATCTGACCATAATTAAACGACTAAAACCCCTGAGTTTCCGGGGCCGGCTCCGCCGCCTCGAGCCCACCAGGGGCCCTAAGGCGGGCCCCTGAATGCTTATCTGACCGTAATTTATTGCCTTAAACCCCTGAACTTGCGGGGTCGGAAAAGGTATCAAAATGTGTTTATCTGTAGCCAGGGGGGCGGGGCGGTCCCCCCAAATCGGAAGAGGACGTAAGAAGCAAAAGAAGCTGACAAAGAACATCTTTGAAATTCAGACAAGGAGTAAGAGTATAGAGAACGGTACAGCGAATCGTCTTCTTTCTCTCACAATCTTATGAAACGTCAAAGCTTCCGCGCTTTGCGCGGGAGGGGGAACCTGAATTCAGAGGCGAGAACGGTAATACGAATCTTTAATGATTTAATGAAACGTAAAAGCTTCCGCGCTTCGCGCGGGATGGGGGGAAACTAAATTCCGACGAGGATTATTTTCGAGAACGGTACAACGAATCGTCTTCTTTCTCTAATGATTTAATGAAAATTAAAAGCTTCCGCGCTTCGCGCGGGAGGGGGGGAACCTGAATTCAGACGAGGATTTAGAGTCAAGAACTGTACAGCCAATCGTCTTCTTTCTCTCATAATCTTATGAAACTTAAAAGCTTCCGCGCTTCGCGTGGGAGGGGGGGGGGGACCTGAATTCAGACGAGGATTAAGAGTCGAGAACTGTACAGCCAATCGTCTTCTTTCTCTCATAATCTTATGAAACTTAAAAGCTTCCGCGCTTCGCGTGGGAGGGGGGGGGACCTGAATTCAGACGAGGATTAAGAGTCGAGAACTGTACAGCCATTCGTCTTCTTTCTCTCATAATCTTATGAAACTTAAAAGCTTCCGCGCTTCGCGTGGGAGGGGGAGGGGGGCTGAATTTAGACAAAGATTTAGAGTCGAGAACTGTACAGCCAATCGTCTTCTTTCTCTCACAATCTTATGAAGCTTAAAAGCTTCAGCGCTTCGCACGGGAGGGGGGGGACCTGATTTCAGACAAGGATTAAGAGTCGAGAACTCTACAACGAATCGTCTTTTTTCTTTATTAGTTTAATGAAACGTCAAAGCTTCCGCGCTTCGCGCAGGAGGGAGAGGGGGTGACTGAATTTAGACGAGAATTAAGAGTCGAGAACTTTACAACGAATCGTCTTCTTTCTCTAATAATTTAATAAGTCGTAAAATTTTCCGCGCTTCGCGCAGGAAGGGGAAAAACTGAATTCATACGAAGATTAATAGTCGAGAACGGTACAACGAATCGTCTTCTTTCTTTAATAGTTTAATGAAAAGTCAAAGCTTCCGCGCTTTGCGCAGGAGGGGGAGGGGGGCTGAATTTAGACAAAGATTTAGAGTCGAGAACTCTACAGCCAATCGTCTTCTTTCTCTCACAATCTTATGAAACTTAAAAGCTTCCGCGCTTCGCGCAGGAGGGAGAGGGGGTGACTGAATTTAGACGAGGATTAAGAGTCGAGAACTTTACAACGAATCGTCTTCTTTCTCTAATAATTTAATAAGTCGTAAAATTTTGCGCGCTTCGCGCGGGAGGGGAAAAAACTAAATTCATACGAAGATTAATAGTCGAGAACGGAACAACGAATCGTCTTCTTTCTTTAATAGTTTAATGAAACGTCAAAGCTTCCGCGCTTTGCGCAGGAGGGGGAGGGGGGCTGAATTTAGACAAAGATTTAGAGTCGAGAACTATACAGCCAATCGTCTTCTTTCTCTCACAATCTTATGAAACTTAAAAGCTTCCGCGCTTCGCACGGGAGGGGGGGGGGACCTGAATTCAGACAAGGATTAAGAGTCGAGAACTCTACAACGAATCGTCTTCTTTCTTTAATAGTTTAATGAAACGTCAAAGCTTCCGCGCTTCGCGCAGGAGGGAGAGGGGGTGACTGAATTTAGACGAGGATTAAGAGTCGAGAACTGTACAGCCAATCGTCTTCTTTCTCTCACAATCTTATGAAACTTAAAAGCTTCCGCGCTTCGCACGGGAGGGGGGGGACCTGAATTCAGACAAGGATTGAGAGTCGAGAACTCTACAACGAATCGTCTTCTTTCTTTAATAGTTTAATGAAACGTCAAAGCTTCCGCGCTTCGCGCAGGAGGGAGAGGGGGTGACTGAATTTAGACGAGGATTAAGAGTCGAGAACTTTACAACGAATCGTCTTCTTTCTCTAATAACTTAATAAGTCCTAAAATTTTCCGCGCTTCGCGCGGGAGGGGAAAAACTCAATTCGGGCGAAGATTAAGAGTCGAGAACGGTACAACGAGTCGTCTTCTTTCTCTAATAATTTAATGAAACGTCAAAGCTTCCGCGTTTCGCGTTTGCACCACACCCCTTCCCCCCCCGCATTACGTCATTGTTGGTCAACATTACGTACCAATATTTGGCTCGCATAATTTGAAATTTGGGCCCCCCCCCCCTAAGAAATCCTGGATCCGCGCCTGGGGATGCATCCCCCCCACCTCACAAGGTGGGGGGGGGGGGGGGGTGGCATGTACAATCATCCCCCCAGGTTTTGGGGAATGATATTTGCTTACTTAATAAGTCATAATGATGATAATAATAGTAATAATAATAATGATAACAATTATAATATTAATAATAATAATTATGATGATGATAATAATAATCCTCATCATTATTGTAATTGTGTTTATTGTTATTAGCCGCATTCACACGGTGAAAGCCAATTCAGACGGTAAAAATAAGAAAATCTTACAAGTATTTTGTGGTTATCTTGTGGTTTGGAAACCACAAGATAACCACAAGATTAAACAGGCGCGGATCTACGGGGGGGGGGGGGTTAGGGGGTTTAAACCCCCCCCCTTGGGCGGCCCAAAAAACAAACAACAAAAAAAAAAGGAAAAAAAAAGAAGAAAAAAAAGAAAAAAAGAAAGAAAAAAGAACGCACGCTGGAGAGAAACCCTTTCAAGTGCAAATATTGTGAGAAGATATTCAACTCATCTGGTTACTTAACCAAACACATGATAACTCTGGATATAACTGTGTATTTAACTGTTACTTGATTTAAAAAGACGTTATCATGCACTGCTTTTTATGGTCTCCATTGTGTTAATAGATGCCAGGAAAACGTCACTTACGGGGTTCAAATAAACACCCCAAAAAAAATCGGCTCGCCGCTTTGCGGCTCGTGGACGATGCTCCGCATCGTCATTATTTTGGTCAACCCCCCCTTAACAAAAAGCTAGATCCGCCCCTGAGTCATCCCCCCCCCCCAGGTGTACGAACCTGTCTACGCCACTGAAAGAAGGCATAACAATGGATGACATACAAAATAAACGTAAACATTAAACATCACAGTTATGAATTAACAGTAGATACACATAATTATAATAAAGCAGGTGGTTTAATATCTTATGCATTGGATTGGTGAAATCTACTTTTTAGATTTTAATTTTCTTTTATACATTTTTCTTTTTCTTTTCTCCAGGTAGCTATTTGGATCCTCTTAAGGCATGCTCTCTCTCTGGAGAGAACGGGGTGCCTGTAGGAAAATCAGAATCGGCAACCTTCTCCAAATACAACTCCCTCATCAAACAATCGCGTCGGAATGCGACGCGGGCTTCCGTGCTCAACGATGTCGAGCGGAGTAGATTTGATTCCATCGTCAAGCGGATGGAAAGCGAGCACGTCTACCATACGGCCGTGCTCGATCGGCAAAAGAGACAGTTCCGCAAATCCCTGCAGGTGCTCGAGAAAGACCGACGGGCGGTGAAGCGGTATTTCGATAAGGGTGGTAAATGGGTGGCGACGCCGCTCAAGCTGGTCGATGGCGTCGACTCGAAGATGAATAGACTTGAGCGACATGAGCGACATGATCTATTGCCGCCTATTGAGGCCGTGCAGGAAGTCAACACTGAACTACCTGGACACCCAGCTGATCATCCAACGGTGAACAATGTGACAACAGAAGTCGTCCAGCCTGCTTCAGACAAGGAAGAAGTTTCACCCAAGATGGACAGCCCTGTATCGCAGAAGCCCCCTTTTCCTACCCGTCGACTGCAAAGCATGCCCATGGAGGCAGCTTCCAGCTCAATGCCGAAGCCGCCACAAAGATTCCATACGGGCGATGACTTGGATACGATGAGAGAACATTTAGTGAGTGGACATCATGACAAAGATGATGGCAATCGACAAAACAAAGACGTGTCTACTTCGATATGAACGTTTCTGTGTTGGCCAAAATTAATTTTGGAACATAAAGGATCACTTTATCGGCCAACGCGTGTTGCCATTTGCCGCTGTATAATGCTTGTTCTTGCATTGCCACTTGCCGTGTTTTCATTTATTACGTCAATTTAAACATCAAATCCATTGTTCAAATGCTATGTTGTCTTTTTGTATAGCCTTAATAGACACAAGGAATTTTGATAGCCCTGTATTTGTAAAGAAAAATAAATGTCAACCAATATATTAGTCGTTTGTATACGTTCTTATTAGTTAAACGTCTATATTTACAATTAAGTGGTATAGCATTTTTGTCAAGATGGTAAGGCCTATTCTTCTATTTTTTGTCACGGAGACTAAATTAGCAAAGCTAATACCTCGACAATTATCCCGGTCATTGGATTCAGGCTTACCAGCTTACAATGCATTCAACCAGGCGCCATTTTATAGACGCTCACAATGATGGGCGAGCACCCTACAGTGAACCCATGATTAACACCTGGGTGGAGAGTGTCAAAACGGGATTAATAGGTTTCCAAAAAAACGTTAGTGCCGGGCTGGGATCCAAACCTTCAACCCTTGGATTGAGAGTCAAGTGAATGCATCTTTATACCACGAAACCTCCACAAAGTATTCGGCGAAACCGGTGTTCAAAGTATCTAAATCGTCAAGGTATATTTTGATAAGAGGATATACAGATGTTTTAAACTTTTACGATAACTTCGTAAGCATTATTTTTTGTAATCGCTAAAAATGAAAAAATGTCAAGGTGTCCGCTAATAACACACAAGAATGAGACAGGTTAATAAGAAATATTTTACTTTGAATGACAAAAATGGAATGACCTCTACTTTCCCATTGAAAAATTGTGTTTTGTGATTTGTGTCTTATAATTTTGGGTTGTTGAAAAAATGCGTGTGTGTACATTGCAAAATTATATAGCGTATAATCGTAAAGAAAAATATATAGACCTAAGGGGCTATTACCCATAAAGCCACATAAAAATGTGAAGTGTACTGCCAATAAGGAAATATTATTTTCTTTTTCTGCACATCATAGGACTAGCTTAAAGTGGAAATGGCTAATATGTAATCACGGATGAAAAAGTCTATATAATTATAACAATTAAACAGACGTTATAGTTAAATGAAACCTAAACCCAAAGAATAAGTGTAGGTATTCTGAAAAATGAGATGTATTCCTGCCCTTTGATGTACAATATTCCTTACGAAAATGTACAAGAGATATATAAATGAAGAAGTTCCTGGCATGATGTGATGCCTTTTAGCATGACATGGGCGCAGCCATTTTCTTGAAATTATGACGTACCTGTTGAAGTTTTGCATGTATCATGCAACAAGCTTTAGTTTGAAAGAATTTTTAAATCAATAACGAAACCTTTACTTCTCAATGAAAAAAAATAATAACTGAGATGATAGAAATTATATCAGGTGAAAAATAAATAACAGGGGCACAATAATTTTTGTAACAAAATTCATTTATAAATACTACACTATAGCAGTTGACAAATCTACTTCATTTATGAGAAACCTTCACCCCAGAAGAGCACTAACTTATTTATGCAATTTGCGTTCTGGCAATCATAGTCATAATAGCAGGTGAATGAAATGCTTCATCACCACACACGTCTGGGAAAGAAGCATCCGTAAATTTGAATACATTTACTTGATAAACGACTTCGCATAGTACGTCACATTATCAAGAAAATGGCGATGCCCATGTCGTGCTGAGAAACTGTACTTTATTTTTGCTTTATACCTCTCTTATACACTTTGGTGGGGGATCTTGTAGATTTATGGGCAATAACATAATAAATCTCTCAGAATAAGTAAAGTTATCAAGCTTAATCTGCTCCGACAAAGCGCTCCCGATTGTTTTGTTGTTCGAATATATTGAAATATTTATCAAAATATGCGACCATGCATTCCAGGACCGTCACAAATAAGTTTGTAAAGTCGTTTTCATATTCATGTAATGATAATGATATGAGCTACACGTATATATGTAGTAATGTAACATGATAACGTTTTTAAAACTTTTTAAGTCGTTTTTTAATTAGAAATTATCATATTAAAAGAATATATTAAAATAAAGATTATAATGTTATTGCCCTTCAAGTGAGACTTTCTGTGCTGTCTTTATTTTCTTTCAATGTCTGATGCCATCAAAACAAAATGGATACAGGGCGATCACCTAAAAAGTCGAACCCCATTTATATAAATCAGAAATAATGATCAATAATCAGTAAAATTGTGTAAATCTGAAGAGTCATCTACACTATCTCCAGTAACATTTTCACATGTAAATAAATTTCATTAGAAGGAATACTAACACTATTGAAAGACCTTGCACTTTTAGCATCGTTTACTGCTCTATTTTGAGCGTTTCATGGAAAGTGTGTACCTGTAATAGCTCCACTGTCAATAAAATATATTAAATGGAGTATAATCTATCTAAACCAGCACTTTATCTCATATCACTCCCCATCCCCTATTATTAAAATAAAAGGTATATAAACGGAACACAATTTGTTCCCGTTTGCAATCAATTGCTGGTGTACAGTCAAAACTGAATATGGAAACATTAGTTTATAATAGCTTTTAGGCTGAATGACCCCCCCCCCCCCCTCTCTCTCTCAATACAATATTTTGTCTGGAACTATCAAGATCAGCACTCAATCTCATCTCATCAATACCCCTTCCAAGTTTACATTTAAAAGAAATCTGGAGCAATGTGATGGAGCAGAAAGTAGTGCTTTTGCTATGACAAAAATGTGTTTAAAATCAAATCCAAATTGGACCCTATAATATGCACTATCCAGTATCCATCAATATACTGGAGTTTAGTATGAGAGAGTATTAAACAAAAGACATTGATTTTTCCATCAGAGAATTAAAACGACTAAAGGAGGTTGCTTGGATATAAGAGTCTGATTTCTTGCCTGGCAGGCTCTTTCAAAAACAAAGAATCACTGATCTCGTTGAAGAAATCAATATCTTTTGTTTGCATGGTTTGATTTGACCGCAATTCACCTGGTGGTAAAAAATAAATAAAGACGGTTTCATGGAGATTTATAGATCCAAATATCTTTAGTAGCATCTGTGCGGTCAAGATTGTGAGACAGTTTAAAGAGACACAACATACTTTTGACGATGACAGAAGTCATATCCAGGGGTAGAGGATGTATGTGTGTGTGTGTATGTGTGTGTGTGGGGGGGGGGGGGGGGGTATTGTGGTGTGACATACATGTAAAACTACTATTTTGGGCCAACTCTCATTATTGGACACCCCTCATAGGTGCATACACCCTCCATTCCAAACTCATTTCTGGATCTCTCAGTGATTCATCAAATTCAAGCTAAGTAGTAAACAGGGAAACAATAATATTTCTTTTCAGGGTTTATATTTTCATTATTTAGACACAGAGAATTTCATTTCATAATGTTTGTCTACAAAATTATGTACAGTTTTACAAACATGACTGGTAACAAAGTTTTGGCTACACAGGTATCATAAGTTTGATTAATCATCATACGTTCCAAAAGCACAGTTAATGTACTAACAGAAGGTAAATAATAGTAGTCTTTGATTTAAAAAAAGTACCTTTCATACAGGCTGGCTTGCATCTAATAACATTAGATTAGAAACAATGTCAATTCAACAATTATGAAAAATGGTATAATGTATATATATATATACTGATTTTATTTGATATATTAATATCTACCATATTCCAGTAATGTCATTAATACACCTAAAATGACAAAATCAACATGATCTCAAATACTGTAAAAAAATTATATTCAACTTTTGAATTGTGTGAATCATACAATGACACATAACATAATTTGGACATGATTTCTATTTTCTAAAGGCATTATGGTATTTGAATTGCATTTGAGTTGATTTCTTTAGTCTCTGCAATAATTTTTTTTGTTTAAAGTCACTTCATAATAAAATCAGTTAAATTACAAAACTAGATGGCGGAAGGAAATTATAGATTCATAATTTTTACAGCACCAGAGGTAAACTCTAATGTAGATAATTAATAGCTACTGCTGAAAATATTGGTTAGACATTAAGAATTGTCTCATGGAAGTCAAGATTAAGCATGAAATTCATGATCAAGGTATTTGATTTAATACTGCCCATCCATATAAATATCCATTCCAATATTGTTGATTCAAAAGGATCTCATCTAACATTCTATCATTGTCCTGGTATTACTCCGCCACCTCCCCCCTCCTCCATCCACCTCACTCTCTCCCTCCCTCTCTCTCTCTCTCTCTCTAAGAACAATCACAAAGAATGAGGAAGTGTTGATGTGGAAAATCTACTCAATGTCGAATCTAAAAATCTAACACTGTCTTGTTGAATTTATTTACATCCAACAATGGTGGAAATGTGTTTATATGTACATGAATCTCACTTGATTATCCTACGCACGTCACACACTAATCTTATACATCTTATAGCCTGTTCTACCAGAATGACAGAATTTTATATCATGCCAAATATCAATTATTAACATCAATTCATAAATACTCTTCTCAAGGTGAAACTGGTCACCCCGTAAAAAAAAAAAAAAATAATAATAATCAGAGCAAACACCTCAGTTCATATGTTACAAGCCTTTTTTTAATGGTAAGGACCATACAGCTTGATTATTGGACTATTTCCCTGTACTGATTGGTAAATTGGCATCAAATATTACCCAGCATGCAAGCAGCTTTATGGCAAGATCATCATAGATACAATCAGAGGGAAGAAAGTCCAAGAACCTATGATGTGTCAGACCTCTTACACAATATTTTTTATCAATAAAAACCCTCCTGTACTAAAATAATTACAAAATAAAAAAGAATCAACTGTCATATGATCCACAATGTTATTTGTGAACAAAGCTCACTGATAGTAAACATTAATTATTAATGAGATGTTAAAACAAGACACTTTTCTTATTACAAGTTCAATTTGAAATTCCTAATTGAATGAGCTGTTATTGGTTTTCCCGATCTATTTATTCCGAAATGGATTTCAATGTATATAATGCTGAAATTCCACACTTGCATAGATACATTTAGGAGTTTAGTTTTACAGGAGTTTATGTATGTCAAATTGAAATCACAAAGGGAATTTTCTCATTGGATGATTGCAGGTTTATGCTTCTCCTTTCTGACCTAATGTACTTTTATTCTTGTTTCTAAAAGAGTTCAATCCCCTCAAAAAAAATTGTGTTAAAATATTTCAGCTACACCTTTCTACATTATTTAACAGGTAGCTTCTAGAGCTACAGAGTAATTTCCATTGTCAAGGCATCTAAAAGAAAAGTTCCATCGCAGCACGGGCAAGAATGAGCATGCAATCATTTTGCTACCACACACATATGGATCAATTTAATAACAAGTTTTGAAGATACTTCTTTACTTGACACAAGAAAGACATAGTGCTTTATATTTGGCACATTACAAAAACAGAAAATAAAAAGGGATTGTTCCATGTCTTCCAAACATTAAAAATGGAATTTAGGATTATCTGAACATTAAGTGATGAGTTAAGAATTTAGGGCACATATCTTTGCTGTCACGAATGAACTACGACACTTGTTAGATAATGATATTAGGATATATGGAAGTACATCATGGCACGCCTTCTTGATTAGAAACCAACTGCCTCTGCTTTGCTGATGCCTTCCTTCAAGAACTTTGCATAGTTTGTAACCAATGGATCGGTGAATGTACTGTAGAAGAGAGCAAGAAGTAAAATGTGACAAATCAATGGCGACACACAGGCAAATGTTTAAACCTTTCTACCTCTAGCAATAATCCGTTTACTCATGACCTGTAGAAGAGACTTAGTGATGCCAATACCATATCTCTCTTGTTAACAGAAAACAGAATGTTTTCCCCCATATATAAGATATTCTGCCTATGATACTATGAAACTGACAAACTTATCGATAAAAATACAATTCTGTTTAGAGCAATGAGAAAATGTCATAAAGATTGAGTTTGTGAACAATAAAGGGTATAACTTTTAAAGAGCTCCTCGTTGGGCTTGTTTATATGTTCCTATTTCAGATAAATATGGAAACCAAAGAAGGCTATATATGGAAGGGAAAAAGGCAATCATCTTAACTGGTTTGCATTCAATATCTATTGTTCTTACAGTTCCACAGTAGCTTTTATCATAGGAATATTGAAAATCAATATCTTACATGTAACAGATAAACTGCTCATACACATTAAGGAAACCATCTGGCTTTTGTTAAACTAGCATATCTATCGGTAATTGACACAGGGACTTGGTTCATAAAAGACACAAGAAAATAAACTTACTCTAGGATGCTTGCATTCTCAGTATTACTGGCATCCAGTAAATCATTGGCATTGATGTGATGAATAACAGTTCCATTTGGCAGTGATACAAGCATTTCTACTGGAAAACTGGAAGACAAATCAAGAACAAATTGTAATGGTTATATGTCTGATTTTAAAACATTACCAAGCTACATGTTCGGGTACATTACAAATGTACTGTTTATCTTCATAAAAGTGAGATAAGCAAGAAAAAGGAAGACATTGCATTACTCAACAACTTACACTGGACACTTGTGGAACACAATTGAATGGCAAAGTATAAACAACTTTGGAATCATGAGATATACTTTTTCAAAACAATTGTTATCAAGACAATGAAAGAGCAAAGTACACGTATGTAGAGTAACCATACTTACATTATAGGCGATATTAAAACTGAAAACTGCTATCAAGTGTATCACAAGCTCTATTGTGATTTGATTTGGCTTTGAGGACACTTTTGGGAACAAACTAATTTCTATCTTTTATTATATACATCTATCACAGAAGAATCTGTTCTGGAATAATACTGTTTTATTCTATGCAGGCATAAAAAATCCACAACAAAATATAATACAGTGAAACCTACTTGAGCACGCTTATTAATGTACAGAAAGAACACCTGTCTATAAAGGCCACCTGCCTATTAAGACCCCTTGTGGTCACCTGTGCGCAGCCTTTATATACAGGTTTCAATGTATTCACATAACTGTTCATAGATGTAGACTTACTTATATTTTTCTAATGACATAGAAGCTAAGGCTGCATACTGAGGGTCACTTTTATTCTGTTTGATGACCTCAAGCTCAGCAACGAGTGACCAGCTGCTGACATAATGGCTACCCAGCAGCTGAAGGACGGGCGGACTTTCAAGAGACGTCTCTCGTAAAGTCCGCCCAGAACCTGTGGATGTGAGAAGAAAACAAAAGGAACGTAGTGAGCAAACATGAAAAGTATCATATGTGTAATCATTACAGTGAAACAAATTCTCAAAAGTTCTAGCAAATTAGATAAGACAGT